>JAABOM020106070.1:0-66801 GCA_011800125.2 Solanum clarkiae
TCTTGTTATTTAAGATGATTTTCTCTTCTTGGTTGGCTGAATTATGAAGTAAGACTTATGTTTTTAACAAGGTATAGGTTGTTAGTGATGTAACTAAGCTGTTGCACTATTTTTATAGTCCGCGAAACTAAGTTCTTGTGTGATATCGTAATTGTGCTTGCAATAGGAACTTGTGGGCTGGTTGATTGGGGGCTATGGTATCACATCCTCCACTTATTTTGAGGACTATTTTTGAACTTTATTAGGACTATTTATATGTATAAATGTTGTGGGAACAGTTTGGTTGAAGTTGGTAAAGGTTTGGAATTGTCAATGTCGTAATGTAGCAAAGTGACGTAACACTATACCACCTATTTGTATGTTGTGTTGAATTGTTATGTGTTGTTCTTGGTGGGCTGTTTTAAGACTATTATGGCACTAGAACAGGCTGCACATGATATGTATATCAGAATGTGTATTAGAAAATACGGTTAGGGGCGGAAAGATTGAAAGAATATGCTCGGATTTATAAATACCCACTTGCTGCCCATGTGTTATTGTTTTATGAGATTGGGCTGGTAAGATGTATTTATTAGCTGCTAATGCTAGTTTTATCACCTACTGTGTTGTAAAAAAATATTTGGAGGAAGTGAAGGTTATCTTGAGGTAATAGCGAGATCATACAGCAAGGTATGTAAGGCTACTCGATTTCGTATTACTTGGCATGAAACCTAGGTTCTTCCTTGGTACATAGAGGCTCTTATGTACTTTGACATAACAAACAACCATGTATCCACTCTTTCACATCTTTATATGCTCCCATACATAGTTAATTGCAAACCTGCGTACATACTTGGATAACAAGACACACGAGTTCATTCTACTACATAAAGTTCATACGTTGTTCAACCTCCTATGCATTTCATTATTTGTGCAACTTTCTCCTTTCATTGTGATGTTGTCTTTTGTGATTATTTACATGCCATATGTTGTATCTATAGTCCTACAGCTCCAATATTATGACCACAAAAAGAATCATCTCAAAGGTAATTGAAAGATAAAGTATATCGCTTAGTGATGGATGGCAGCCCGAGGGGTGGAAGAATCACCTAGCCAAGGACGATCCTATCATGGGGTAGCCCGAGGGGTTAAGGAAGAGCCTTGCCAGGGCTTATCCGGATATAATTTTACCACTGATTAGCTGGTCATTTATATTACATGCTGTGCACAGATTATATAGTAAAGGTAAAGTGATAAAAAGAACATAAAGTACATGATCCCATAGTACAACTAAAGGTGATCTCTTATCCTACACCAGTGCATAGTTTCATTTGAGTTATTACTTTATATACAGTATTTACTGCCTTACATATTTAGTACATTATATCGTACTGACATCCCTTACAGGGGACCTGCATTTCATACTGCAGGTACAGGTGCTAATAGCTCTCCCCAGTAGGAGTACAGTACATCCAACTGCTGTTACCAAGCTCCAGGTTGCTTCGGAGCCTTGCATGTCAAGATCTTATATTTTGTGTTGTACGGTTAGTCGAGGTGGGGCCTGTCCCGATCCTTATCAGATACTTTTCCTTATCTAGAGGCTTTGTAGACTATGTAAATTAAAGTGTGGTCATGTCTCATACTTTAGACACCGTGGCCCCAACGGCATAGCCATATACATTTCCTTTTGGCTTGTAATTACTTTTTACTTTCTTTAAGGCATGTTAAATGTAAAAATCCCTTATAATATGTATAAAGAGCTCATAGATATGGGTTCGTTCTCCCCGGACTTATTGGAAATAGGTGCTAGTCCTCCCTAACGGGGCTTTGGGCGTCATAGAAGTGGTATCAGAATGGGTCATCCTAGGGAGTCTACAAAACCGTGTCTATGTAGAATCTTATTTATCGATGTATTGGGCACCACATTTATAAGTGGGAGGCTACGTGGCATTTAGGAGTTGTTACTTTCTTTTCTTTCTTTGGATCATGCCATAGACCAAGTGTAATAGTTGCATTATGTCTTACTCCTAAATTATTTTGTACAGCAAGTATGTGAAAAATCGGGCAAAACAAAGGTAAAGGGAAGGGAGTAGAAGTAGTGGTTGGTATTCCAAGTCAAGTGAGACAACGAAATGGGTTCAAGAGGAGCCGCTGTCACAGATATCTCCAACTCCTCCAGCTCCCGATGAACCCGGGAGTAGTAAAATTCCCCAGAACCACCTATTGATGCTACCATGCAGGATTTGAGAAATGCAGTCCAGCTATTGACCCGTATAGTTGCTGGCCAAAGGTCAAAGATAGGAAGGTACAGTTATAGGTGTAGGTGGTAAAAATAGGGCAGCTGGCACAAGGATATGTGATTTTCTTAATTTGGACCCTCCATCCTTTACTGGGTCAGGTCCTAATGAAGATCCCGAAGACTAAGACTTTATTGATAAGATTCAATGCACTTTAGATGTTATGCATATGAGTGGTACAAAAGCTGTCGAGTTAGAAACATATAGGTTGAAGGGTGTGGCTATATTGTGGTATGAAGCTTGGAAGTAATTTAAGGGTATAGATGCACGTCCAACTACCTGGAAGTAGTTCAAAGAGGCATTTCTTGACCATTACATTCCATTAGAGATCCGAGAAGCCCATGTAGATCAGTTCTTGAATCTCCACCAAGGGAATATAAGCGTGAGGGAGTATAACCTTCAAAATTTAATTCCATGGCTAGGTATGCTTCTAATGTAGTTGCTACTATGGCAGATAAAGTTCATCGATTTGTGGATAGATTAGATACGTATCTGGTTAGAGACTGTATCATTGCCTCCTTGAACAAGGACATGGATATATCGAGAATGCAAGCTTTTGCACAGGAATTGGAGGATCAGAGACAAAGGAGAAGGATACAAGAGTTGGAAAGAGGGCAGGCCAAGAGGGCCAGGTCTATAGGGCAGTTTACACCACCCCAAGGTGAGCTTAGGCCTCGCTTTTGTAATAGACCACCTAGGCCATCATCCTCCTACTCTACAGTCAGCGCTCCACCACAACTTCAGGTGCCTATGAGAAATCAGTTTGGTCCACGAAATGAAGGGCAAGGCGCCCGGACAGCGGGATATTCAGTAAGCCATCAAATGACCTCTACTCAGCTTTGTAAACAATATGGAAGGAGTCATTCAGGTATATGTCATGTTGGGATAGACACTTGTTATTGGTGTGGTGCGCTAGGGCATATGATGAGAGATTGGCCAAGGAGGAGTATGGGTGATATAGCACAATCTACTAGGTCAGCTGTTGTATCATCATCGTTAGTTCCTCCATTAGGTAGTGTTCAACAATCACCTATGGGACTTGGTAGTGGTGTTAGAGGGGCCGCTAGCTCTAGTGGAGTCTAGAATCGCACTTATGCTCTGGGGAGTCGACAAAATATGAAAGCTTCATCTAATGTGGTCACAGGTATATTGTCCATCTTTTCACATAATATATATGCATTAATTGACCCTGGTTCTATACTATCATATATTACTCCACTTTTGGTTGGGAAGCTTAAGATAACACCCAAATTATTGATCAATCCATTTGAAGTGTCTACACCCACCGGTGAATCTATTATGGCTAGAAGGGTTTATTATGACTATGTAGTAACTGTTTACGGCTGTGACACATTGGTTGACCTTATTGAGCCAGAAATGGAGAAATTTGATGTCATAATTGTTATGGATTGATTAGCTCCTTCTTATGCCACTGTAGATTGCCGAACTAAGAGGGTGTACTTCCACTTTCCAAATGAGGCAGTTCTTGAATGGGAAGGAAATGTTGGGGTGCCAAAGGGTAAGTTTATCTCCTATTTTAAGACCATAAAGATGATATCTAAGGGGTATATATGTCATTTAGTTAGAGTGAGGGATACAGAGGCAGAATCACCAACTGTTCAATCAGTTCCAGTAGTGAATGAATTTGTTGATGTGTTCCCTAAAGAACTTCCATGCTTACCTCCAAAAAGAGAAATAGATTTTGGTATTGACTTTCTTCCAGGCACTCAACCTATTTCTATCGCTCCATATAGGACGGCCCCGATAGAATTGCGTGAATTAAAATAGCAGTTAAAAGACTTATTGGAGAAGGGTTTTATAAGACCTAGTGTGTCCCCTTGGGGTGCACCTATGTTATTTGTATACAAAAAGGATGGCACCTTGAGAATGTTTATTGACTATCGACAATTGAATAGGGTGACAATTAAGAATAAATATCCCCTCCCCAGATTGATGATTTATTTGATCAGTTACAGGGTGCCAAATACTTTTCAAAGATTGATTTGAGATCATATTATCACCAAGTGAGGGTGAAGGAGAAAGATATACCTAAGACTGCTTTCAGAAGATGCTATGGTCACTTTGAATTTCTTGTTATGTCATTTGGGATAACGAATGTAGCATCATTTTTTATGGATCTGATGAATAGGGTATTTAAGCCATTCATGGATGTGTTCGTTATAGTATTCATAGATGACATTTTGTTATATTCAAGATCAGAAGAGGACCACACAAATCACTTACTATGGGTATTACAAGTTCTTTGTGATCGACAGTTGTATGCCAAGTTTTCTAAATGTGAATTTTGGCTAAAATTAGTAGCATTCTTGGGTCATATTGTGTCTGATGAGGGAATAAGGGCTGATTCACAAAAAATAGAGGCTGTGAGAGATTGGCCAAGACCAACAATACCCACGAAAATTTGGAACTTCCTAGGTTTGGCAGGTTATTATAGGAGGTTTGTTGAAAATTTTTCTTCTAATTCTGCACCTCTAACAAAGTTTAAACATAAGGCAACCAAGTTCAAATGGAATAATGCATGTGAAAGGAGCTTCAAGGAGCTGAAAAAAGCTAATTTTTGCACCTGTGCTAGTACTTCCAGAAGGCACTGAGGGGTATGTAGTGTATTGGGATGCTTCAGGAGTTAGTTTACGGTGTTTACTGACATAACATGGTAGGGTAATTGCTTACGCCTCTAGAAAACTGCGGTCATATGAGAAAAACTACCCAACACATGATCTTTAGCGAGAAGCAGTTGTATTTGCTCTGAAAATATGGCACCACTATTTGTATGGCATTCACGTTGACATATATACTGATCATAAGAGCCTGCAATACATCTTTAAGCAGAAAGACCTAAACTTAAGACAGCGGAGATGGTTAAAGCTAATAAAAGGATTGTGACGTTAATATACTATACCATCTGGGGAAGGCAAATGTAGTAGCCGATGCTCTGAGTCGTAAGGCAATCATGAATACTGGTGATTAAGCTGTGACAAGTCAAAGAGTGGCTAAGGACCTATGTTAGCTAGCTATTTTTGGAGTTCACCTTCTCTAGACTCCAAAGGAAGGGGTTATTGTACATAATGCAGCAACGTCTTCATTAGTAATAGAGGTGAAAGAAAAATAGTTCGAGGATCATGTTCTATGATAGCTTAAGGAAAAGGTGAGTCAGGGTATGATAAAGGGCTTTGACCTTACACAAAATGGAGTACTTTATTGCCAAAATAGATTATGCGTGCCTGATATTAATTGGCTAAGAAAAAGGATAATGGAAGAAGCCCATCATTCCCGATTTTCCATCCATCCAGGATCAACTAAGATGTATCATGACCTGAAGGGAATATTTTGGTGGGGAGGCATGTAAAAGGACCTTGCAGAATTTAGGCTCAATGTCCAAATTGCCAACAAGTAAAAGTAGAACACAAAAAGCCAGGAGGTTATATGCAATGTATAGATCTTCCAACATGGAAGTGGGATATGATCAACATGGATTTTGTTATCGGGGTTGCCTCACTTATTTCAGAAGTTTGACTCCATATGGGTAATAGTTGATAGACTCGCAAAGTCAACACACTTCTTTACAGTTAGGAGTGATTATACAATTGAAGAGTATGCCAAGCTATACCTCAAAGAGATAGTTAGGCTACATGGAGTCCCAATCTACATTATATTTGACTGAGGAGCTCTATTCACTGAAAAGTCTTAGAAGTCCTTCCAAAGGAGTTTAGGGACACAAGTGAATTTGAGTATAACATTCCACCCTCAAACAAATGGTGAAGTGGAATGCACCATTCAGACACTTGAAGATATGTTACGAGCTTGTGCATTGGACTTTAAAGGTAGTCGGGTGAACTATTTGCCACTTATTGAGTTTGCCTATAATAATAGCTACCATGCGAGTGTCAGGATGACACCTTGTGAAGCTTTGTATGGAAGGAAATGTAGATCGCCAATTAGGTGGTTCGAAGTGGGTGAAACCACCTTGCTTGGGCCAGATCTAGTACAACAAGCCATGGAAAAAGTTAAGCTAATACAATAGCGGCTAGAAATAGCGCAAAGTTGTCACAAATCATATGCAGATGCTAAAAGGAGAGGACTAGAATTCTCAGTAAGGGATCGGGTATTTTTAAAGGTGACTCCAATGAAAGGGGTTTTGAGGTTTGGTAAGAAAGGAAAACTGAGCCCATGTTACATAAGGCCATATCAGATTATTAAGAGATTCGGGCAGGTTGCATATGAACTAGAGCTACCCCAAGAGCTTTCAATGGTTCATCCAATTTTTTATGTCTCAATGCTTCAAAAATGCATAGGTTACCCATCCCATATCACTCATATTGAGGATGTGCAGGTTACAAAAGATCTCACCTATGAAGAGGTACCTATTGCTATTCTAGATCATCAAGTTAAGAAGCTAAGAAATAAAGAGATAGCTTCAGTAAAAGTACTTTGGAGAAACCAGCAAGCAGAAGAAATAACGTGGGAGCCCGAGGATGTGATGAAATCAAAATAACCTTACTTATTTGAAACTAAAGAGAAAGTCCAACATGCAGAGTTGGGACACTAATAGGTACGTGTGATTGAATACTTAGTGTGTTTTCAAAAGTTTGTTTAATAAAGGTTTAAAGATGGTTAAGCTATCCAATTGTGCTAACATTCGAGGACGAATGTTCCTAGGGGGGGAGGATATAACACCCCACATCTTACAATACTAGTTCTATGCAAATGAAACATGATATGACTTTTCAAATTAGCGCCTATTTTTATAAGTGCTTGAATCTTATGTTATAGGGAATCTCCGGATCTATGCTTATTTTCAACTCCTCGAAGCATTTCGTCGATTACTACGCCCTTCCTCGTCTCTGGGTTCCTAGGTATCCACCATAAGCCTTTCCTCGTTTGAACCTCTCCCTTCACTTTTAAGGCTATGACATCTTAAGGTTCTGCTAAATGGATGGATCTTATCAATGGCGATATGTGCGTCTAACAATTAAGAGGGTCGAATGTATACATGTCTTGTGTCAAATTGAGGAGATCATATCCCTAAACAAGGTGAGAGAATTGAGGTGCTTTTAGGACTTAATAAGCTAGTAGGTAAGTCACCTACTTGCTTAGCTTATATTTGCTAGCTAAACGGAGACGAGGCCTGACGTCGAATTTGTCCAAGTCCGATTATGAATAAAGTCCGTGTTAAGGGTGTAACTTTAGCCCATGTTTTAGCATCATAAATGGACCTTATTTTCAGTCTAAAAGGAATATAAAAAGGGCCCAAATACATCACAACCCACTTGACTATTTGGGCCCAAAACTAACTAAGAGGGATTTGGAAAATGGGCAGCCAAAGCCCATCAACTTTGAGACCCATTTAGGCCCAAATGTGAGGGCCAAGTTGCTGCCTCACAAGCTTATTAATATGTGGTATTATGTGGTCAAAAGTTCAAAATAAAATCAGCCAAGAGACTCTTTAAAAAGGGCTCAAAATAGCTCCTTAATTCATTTTACTTTGGAGCAAATTTTCAGCTTTCTTAAAGACTCTTTTCTCTCTTTATTTCACTTCACCAAGCAGCTAATACAACCCTCTAGAGTTCTTGAAGGAAACCTGAATTTTGAAGGCAAATGTAAGTAATTATATTTGTATATTTAGTATAGTTTCTTCATGAAAAACAAGAAGTATATGCTAGTATATTGATGCTGGAAATTTGGACAGCATGTGTCCTAAGGATTGTTGTGGACTTTTCTTGTTATTTAAGAGGATTTTCTCTTCTTGGTTGGCTGAATGTTTTTAACATGGTATAGTTTTTTAGTGATGTAACTAAGCTGCTGCACCACTTTTTCAGCCCGCAAAAATGAGTTATTATCTGAGGATTTAGGACAGCATGTGTCCTAAGTGCTCTTCAAAGAAACTTGTGAGTTGATAATTAGAAATTTTTGTTTCACGACCTTCACCTAATTTGGGACTATTTTTGGACTATGGTAAGACTGGTTCTGTGTGTAAAAACATTGGATGCAGTTTGGGTAAAGTTGAAACAGGTTCAGATTGTTGACTTCGAAATGTGACGAAGGAATGTAACGTTATGTCACCTATTTGTATGTTGTGTAAATTGTTATATGTTGTGCTTGATGGGCTGTTGAGAGACTGTTATGGCACTAACACAGGCTGCACATGATATGTATATGAGAATGTATATTAGAAAATACGATTATAAGTGAAAAGTTTGAAGGGATGTGTTTGTGTCGCTAATTATAGGCTTGTTGCCTGGGGGTGAGTTTTTATGATATTGGACTACCAAGAAGTGTTTCTTTGCTTCTAATACTAGTCTTATTGCTTAATATATTGTAGATAAATATTTGAGGGAAAAAGCTGTCACTCTAAGGTAGTAACGAGGTCATACAATGAGGTATGTAAGGCTACTTGATTTCGTATTATTTGGCATGAAACATAGATCCCTCGTTGGCACATTATGCATTTACCAACTCTGACACAACTATTAACCGTATCTCAACTCTTTCACATGTTCATATGCTCCCATACATTGTTACCTTTATATCTGTATATATACTTGAATACCAAGATACAAGTTCGTTCTACTAAATAAAGTTCATGTGTTATTCTACCTCTTATGCATTTAATTATTTGTATAACCTACTCCTTTCATTGTGATGTTGTCTTTTGTGATTATTTACATATCATATGTTGTATCTACAGCCCTATAACTCCAATATTATGGCACCAAAAAATCATCTCAAAAGTAATTAAAAGATAAAGTATATGGCTTATAGATGGGTGGTAACCCGAGGGGTGGAAAAATCACCTAGCCAGGGTAGATCCTATCACGGGGGGTAGACCGAGGGGTTAAAGGAAAAGCCTATCTAGGGTCGATCCAGATATAAATTTACTACTGATCAGCTAGTCATTTGTATTACATACTGTGCACAGATTATACAGTAAAGGTAAAGTAATAAAAAGAACATAAAGTACATGTTCCCACAGTATAACTAGAGGTGGTCTCTTATCCTACACCAGTGCATAGTTTCATTTGAGTTGTTACATCATATACAGTATATCTTGCCTTACATATTCAGTATATTATCTCGTACTGACGTCTCTTACGGGGGACCTGCATTTCATACTGCAGGTACAGGTGCTAGTAGATCTCCCTAATAGGAGTATGGGATATCCAGCCGTTGTTACCAAGCTCCAGGTTGCTTCAGAGCTTTGTGTCTAGAGCTTATATTTTTGTATTGTCCAATTAGTCGAGGTGGGGCCTGTCCCGACCCTTATCAGATACTTTTCCTTATCTAGAGGCTTTGTAGACTATGTAAATTAATATGTGGTCACGTCTCATACTTTAAACACCGTGGTCCCAACGGCCTTGCCATATGCATTCCTCTTGGCTTGTTATCACTATTTATTTTCTTAAAGGCATGTTGAACGTAAGAATCCCTTGTAATATATATATATATATAAAGCGCATAGATGCAGGTTGGTTCTCTCAGGCCTTATTGGTAATGGGTGCCAGTCTGCCTTAATAGGATTGTGGGCGTGACACATGCCTAACATAAGAGGAAGGAGAGCCCGCACTCCCGAGGAACAACCAGCTCATGGTGAGCTCCGGGATGCTCTCACTTTTGTAACTCAAGGTATAGCCAATCAAGGGGCCCAAGCCCCTCATGCTCCTACCCCATGATCTGGGTGAGAGACTTCATGCGTATAAACCCACCAGAATTCTATGGGTCTAAGGTAGATGAGGACCCTCAAGAGTTCATTGATGAGGTCTACAAGGTATTAGCTATCATAAGTGTTAGATCGAATGCGAAAGCAGAGTTAGCAGCCTACCAACTCAAAGGGGTAGCACAAATATGGTTTAATCAATGGAAGGAGGAGAAGGGAATCAATAATGTGGTGTTTTGGGAGGAGTTCAAGGCGGCTTTTCTTAATTGGTTCTTCTCTCTTGAGCTTAGGGAGGCCAAGATGGTGGAGTTTTTGAATTTGAAATAAGGTTCTATAAGTGTAAGAGAGAGTATGCCCTCAAGTTCAATCAACTCTCTAAATATGCTCCCCACTTGGTTACCGACCCAAGGTCTAGAATGAACAAGTTCGTGATGGATGTATCTAATTTGGTGAGTGAGGAATGCTAGTGCGCCATGTTGATTAGTGACATGGATTTGTCCCATTTGATGACCTATGCCAAACAAATAGAGGAGGAAAAGTTGAGCAAGAGGAGGAGTAATGAGTCCAAGAAGGCCTGTTTTGAGAAAAGTTCCAAAGTCAAAAGGGTGGCCGGTTCCATCAAGGCCAAAGAGCTTCTCATGCTTCTAATAGAGGGTTTGCCAATAACTTCCCAAGGCCCAAGGTGCTGGTGGTGTGGTTCCTAATAATGTGTGTATAAAATGTGGTAGGGCTCGTGGGGGCCCATGTTTGAAAGACACTTATGCATTTTATGGATGTTGGGAAGTGGGTCACAAAAAGATTGATTGTCCTCGTAACTGCAATAAGGGCATGGAGGTTTGTCCACAAGGTGCAAACGCGGTCCCTTTGGGGAGAGGTGGTTAATAAGGTAGTGCCTCAAGGCACAATCAGTTCTATGCACTCCAAGGGAGAAAAGGGGTTGATGAGGTTCTCGATGTCATCACCGGTATGTTAAAAGTCTTTGATTTTGATGTGTATGCATTGATTGATCTTGGTGCCTTTCTTTCTTTTGTTACCCCTTTTATTGCCAAAAAGTTCCATGTTGAGCCCGAATTTTTTTGTGAGTCTCATGAGGTGTCTTCTCCTATTGGTGCATCTATTATTGCTAGAAAGATATATAGAAATTGTCCCATTTGCATAGGATATTGCCTTGTGATCTTGTTGAGTTGGAAATGATGGATTTTGATGTCATACTTGGATGGATTGATTGCATGCATACTATATCTCTATTGATAGTAGAACTCGTAGGGCCAAATTTCAATTCCCAAATGAACCCGTACTTGAGTGGGAGAGTCATGATATGGTGGTCAAAGGTAGGTTCATCTCTTGCATTAAAGCCTGTAAGTTGATCTTTAAAGGGTGTATCTATCATCTTGTGAGGGTAAGGGATGTGGAGTCCAAGGTCCTTTCTGTAGATTCAGTTCCAATTGTAAATGAGTTATTTGATGTATTTCCAAATGACCTTCCCAATGTTCCTCCCAAAAGGGAAATAGATTTTGGTATAGACCTCCTTCCCGATACTCAACCCATTTCTCTTCCCCCTTACCGTGTGGCCCCAAGGAGTTAAAAGAGTTGAAGGAGCAATTGAGGGATTTGTTGGAGAAGGATTTCATTAGGCCTAGCTAATCACCTTAGGTTGCACCGGTGTTGTTTGTAAAGAATAAGGATGGGTCCCTTAGAATATGTATAGACTACCGAAAACTCAATAGGGTCAGCATAAAAATACGTATCCTCTTCCAAGGATTGATGATTTGTTTGACCAATTGCAAGGGGCTAGTCACTTCTCTAAGATTGATCTTTGGTTCGGGTATCATCAAGTGAAGGTGAGGGAGTTTGATATTCCCAGTGGCCTTCCAGCCTAGGTATGGGCATTATGAGTTTGTTGTGATGCCCTTTGGGTTGACCAATGCACCAACCATCTTCTTGCATCTTATGAATAGGGTCTTCAAACCCTACCTTGATTTATTTGTTGTGGTCTTCATGGATGATATTTTGATCTATTCACATAGTGAGGAGGAGCATGTGGGTCATTTGAGAGTAGTGCTACAAAGACTGAGGGAAGAGAAGTTATATGCTGAATATGAGAAGTGTGAATTTTGGTTGAAAGATATTACCTTTCTAGGTCATGTGGTGTGGGGGATTGTATTAAAGTGGATCCTAAAAAGACGAATGTGATTAGAAAATGGCCTAGACCATTGAACCCCTCGAATATTAGGATCTTCTTGGGCTTAGCGGGTTACTACTAGAGGTTTATGAATGGGTTCTATTCTATTGCTTCTCCTATGACCAAGCCGACTCAAAAGAAAAACAAATTTGTGTAGACCGATGAGTGTGAAAGGAGTTTCTAAATATTGAAAGATAAGCTTGTGTCTGCTCCTATATTGTTACTACTAGAAGGGCTAGAAGGGTTTGTTGTGTATTGTGATGCTTCAAGGGTTAGTTTGGATTGTGTGTTAATGCAAAATGGTAAGGTGATAGCCTATGCTTCTAGACAACTCAAAGTGCATGAAAAGAATTATCCTACCCATGATGTTGAATTAGCCACTGTGGTTTTTGCTTTGAAAATTTGGTTGTATGGGGTGCATGTTGATGTGTTTTCTGATCATAAGAGTCTCCAATACGTCTTCACTCAAAAAGATCTCAACTTGAGACAAAGAAGGTGGTTAGAACTTTTTAAGGATTATGATATGAGTGTGCATTATCATCCAGGTAAGGCTAATATGGTGGCCAATGCTTTGAGTAGGGTATCCATGGGTAGCCAGCACGTGTTGATCATGATGGCAAAGGGGTGGCCGAGGAGGTCCATTGGTTTGCTAGATTGAAAATTATATTGGAAGAGGTGTATAATGGGGGTATTGTGGTAGTTGATGGCCTAAATCTTCATTGGTTGAGGAGGTGACTACTAAGCATGATCTTGACCCTACTTTGTTAGAATTGAAGGCATGGGTAAAAGATGGTAAGGTGGAGGGTTTCTCCCAAGGGGGAGATGGTGCCTTTAGATACCAAGGTAGGTTATGTATGCCTTGTGTTGACGACTTGAGGGAAAAGATTCTTGATGAGGCTCATGGTTTTTCCTATTTTATTTACCATGGTTCTACCAAGATGTATAGAGATTTGAGGGATGTGTTTTGGTAGGGAGGTATGAAGAGGGATATTGCCAAATTTATTTTCAGTTTTCATAGTTGCCAATAAGTCAAAGACGAACATCAAAGGTCGAGTGGCTTAACCCAAGACATAGAGATTCCTACTTGGAAGTGGGAGGAGATTTATATGGATTTTGTGGTTGGGTTGCGAAAGACTAGAAATGGTTTTGATTCAATTTGGGTTGTGGTTGATAGGATGACGAACTTGGCTCAGTTTTGTCTGATTAAGACCATATATGTGGCTGAAGATTACGCTAGGTTGGACATTCATGACTTGGTGAGGTTGCATGGGGTTCCTTTATCCATTTTATCAGATCATAGTGCTCAATTTACTTCACATTTTTGGAGGTCCTTTCAAAGGGGTCTTGGTACAAGAGTTAAACTTAGTATGACCTTTTACCCTCAAACAATTTTTCAAGCCGAAAGAACTATCCAAACACTTGAGGATATGCTTAGGGCTTGTGTATTAGAGTTTGAGGGTAGTTGGGATCATCATTTTCCATTGATTGAGTTTGCCTTTAACAATTGCTATCATTCTAGCATCAGTATGGCTCCTTTTAAGGCTCTTTATGGTAGACGTCGTAGATCACCGGTTGTGTGGTTTGAGGTTTGAGAGGTGGTTTTTTTGGGAAAAAATTTGGTTATGGAGGCTCTTAAGAAGGTTAGGATGATTAGAGAAAGGTTGAAGACGGCCCAAAGTCTCCAAAAATCCTATGCCGATGTGAGAAGAAGGGATCTTGAATTCAAAGTTGGTGATTGGGTCTACTTGAAGGTGTCACCCATGAAAGGTGTGGTTCATTTTGGTAAGAAGGGAAAGTTGATTCCAAGATATATGGGTCCTTATAGGGTAATGAGGAGGATTGGCAAGGTAGCTCATGAGTTGGAATTGCCTAGTGAAATGGATTTGGTTCATCCATTCTTCCATGTGTCTATGTTGAGGAAATCTATAGGAGACCCTAATTCTATTGTGCCTCTTGATGTTGTGGGTGTTGTTGAAGACAACTTAACTTATGAAGAGGTCCAGGTTCAGATTTTGGATAGACAAGTGAAGAGGTTGAGGAACAAGGATATGACTTCCGTTAAGGGCCTTCGAAGGAATCAACAAGTTGAAAGTGCTACTTTCGAAGCCAAAGTGGACATGCAAAAGTGATATCCTTATCTCTTCCATTCTACTCAAGGCTAAATTACAAAGTCCTCTATATGATCTCAAGTCTTAAGTTCATCCCCCATGTCATTGCATACATTGATGTTCAAATTGATAAGTTCATGATGATTTTACACTTATGTTGAGATTTTTTAAATGATGTTTAAATGCATTATTGCATCCTTGTATGCGCTGAAATTGTCATTCTTATGTCTCTCATATTCCTTTATTTAATATTCGGGGACGAATATTCCCAAGGGGGAGATATTGAAACGACCCCTAAAAGTGCTCGAAAATGTGCCTCGAAAGTTCCCAAAATCGTAATTTTCATATCTCTCAAAATTCATGCGTGATATAAAACATATGACTTCATATTCTTTATTGGGGGCAAAATTGAGTGGAAAATGGGTCTAACCTCAATTTCGAGCAAACGAATCGCAATTTTGATTTTCTGAAAATCTCTTATTCAGTGTCTATCTGCGATGGTGCCATGACGCGCCTCCATCACGGACCAGTGTAAAATATCCTCCGCGATAAGTCCATGTCGCGGACCAGATGCGAAACTATTTTTTTGCCAGTGATTTTATCTCAACCTAAGGCTTTTGAGTCTTGGGCCTAAGCCTTCCCATGCGTGAAAATACCTATACTAAGCCATATTTTGCCTTCATATCATCCAGGACATTCCCCAGTACTTTCTCAAACCCTTGGACTAACATTTCTTTCAAAATGTAAGTGTCCAAACCTCTTCAGAATCTTAAGGAATTCATCCAAGCTTCAAGCCTCCATTCAAATCTTCTTCAAGGAATTCTCCAAAGTCAAGGTATGTGGGTTTCAACTATTGGGTTCTTTCACCCATGGTGCCCAAGCATTTTTTTTTACCTAAATTGCATTATTTCAATTGATTTACCTCTGGGTCTTACTTATTATGAATTATACTATGAACTATGTTGGGGTTTCATGAAATTGTGACCGTTTTTGCATGTTTTGAGCCATGAATCTGCGGTCCATTGCGGTATTTGATGAAGGATTTTGACGTTTATTGCTTGAAGGTGTTACCAAATATTGATGGATAGTTTTACATTGAATTTCTTGCATGATTTCATCCCTAAATTGCATGGTTTTATACTAGCATTACAGATACATCAAGTGTTTGATAAAATATTCGGTTATGATTTCTTGAGGAATGGAAGGTCCAATGCATGTCTTATGAGTTGACTGACTTTATGATGAAGAAGGGAATGTATATATATGATATTCTCCTATATAGTGTTGGGAGTTTATCATGCCCCACTCAGGGGGTTGTTAGCCCGGGTAACCATGTTGAGGGGTTTGTGCCTTGGTAACCATGTCGAGGGGTTTGTACCTTGATAACCATCTCAAGGGGTTTGCACCTTGATAATCGAGTTGAGGGGTTGGTACCTCAATCACCATGGGTGGTAGGGTGAGACGATCCACCAACCAATTAATGGGTTTGTACCTTAATAACCTGGTTGAGGGGTTGGTACCTCAATCACCATGGGTGGCAGGGTGAGATGATCTACCAACCAATTGAGGGGTTTGTACCTCAATAGACTATGAACTCTATAGTGATGGTCTCTTATTGTACATGTATTATGTTCTATGTAAGCATGATTTACTAAGCACCTTCTATGCATGCCATATTTCTATATGCTACTCATTGCCTATGCTTATGTATTTCGATTATGTTGCTTATCTCTTGTTTTATTTCACCCTACATACTTAGTGCATCGAACATACTAATGTATACTCTATTCCTACATGATGTCACCATGTAGGAACCAGATCCCCACTTGAGCATCTTCCTCATCGTGGCTAGTATGATTTCTCTTAAGCTAGTTGGAGAGTCCTCCATTTCGAAGACAATGATTATGATCTCATGCTATGTTCTAAGATTATCTTTCTTTTATATATGTATTGACAATGAGGGTGAGGCCGGTTGGTTGTCTTGGCCCCTGTTCCTATCTAAGTTTTAGAGGTGTTGTTGGACATGTTATGTATTGAGCCTTGACTCTCTTGCCTTGATGTTGATGTTATGAAAGTTTCCCTTTAGCCCCTTTTCCCTTATTTCTAATATAATTAGGTTGTTTAATTGCTTCCGCGACCAATGCTGTATAATGATATGTTAAGAGATTTGTTTGGGGTCCTTTCGGGTTCTCCATTCGTCGTGTCACATCTAGGCTCTAGGCTTGGTCGTGACAATATTGGATTCCATGTAATAGCTCGCGTAGTCTTATTTTCGATTAAGATTGATATCCATGTAGGAGTATGTTTTCTTATGACTTAAGCCTCTTTAAAGTTTCCATTATGTTTCTTCAAATGCATTGACCATGTTGATGCTTTACTTTTATGCTTTAGATGAAATGTTTTGTCTTGTTTTTTAACTTGGTAAAATTACATATTATGATATATTGCACATCTCACATACATAGTGTTGACTACATATTTTTGTCTATATTGTTTCATAATATAGATTCAGATGATGCCCACTCTACCCATAGCTAGTAGAAGATTTTCAGTATCAAGGTTGGTCAGTCTTCATGTTCCAATGATATACTTATATTTCTATTTTTAGTCTCTATTTTATTTTCGTTTCAAACTATTATGTGACCTAGAGCCTATCCTAGCCACATCTATTTTGAAGAGGCTTTCAGATATTAGTTCAGACATTGAGTTTATGTCATCATTTTTAGACTTGTATTTTTATTCTATGCTATGATATTGTTTAGCTCATTTTTATTATAACTTTTGGGTTTTGTTTCCTTAAATTAAGTATGCTTATGTATGCCATATTATTAATTTAGAGCCCCTTGGGATTTTGAGTATCATGTTATGATTAAAGGGTAGGCTCAGATCGTGATAACTCTTTAGCTAGAATCCTTGGAGGAAACGTTTGTGCCTTGCCTACTGAATATTTAGGAATATCATTGGAAGCCAAGAACAAATCAAAGGACACTCAAAATGATACCTTGGAAAAATGTGAGAAGAAATTATCTAATTAAAGAGTAATTATTTATTTCTCGGGGTAGACTAATTCTGATAAACTCTATATTAGATAATGCCTACTTTCTTGATGTCTTATTTCCTATTCTAGGAAATGTGAGCAAAAAATTAGGCCACATCAAAAGAAAATTATGCTGAAAAAGAAACAGTGACAAGAAAAAGATTCATTTGATAAAATAATACTCTCTGTTAAAGAAAAAGGAAATTGGACAACAACATTAAGATCCAAAATAATACTTACTAAGAAAATGATTATGAAAATTTTGCATCTATGGAATAAACACCATGGAAAGAGGTAATTTTAGACAAGTATGAGAGAGAAGAAAAGTGGACTGCAAAATGGTATAATGGCTTATATGAGACTAGTCAATGGAAATAAATTAGAAACCTTTAGCCAATGATCAAGGAGAAATATCCTATCAATATAAGTATGTGTAATATCTCGTAAGTTGAGAGGTTGAAACAAGTAGAAAAATGTAAGAATTAGTGTTGGTGCAGCAACCACAAGCCCAAACTATGGGCCGTAGAGAATTCTATGAGCCATAAATGAGTGTCATAGATGGCCCCATCACTTAGGAAAATATTTTGAAAAATATCTTGATTTACGTGGGAGAACAATAGGTTGTCAAGGGAACTACGACCCACAAAAGGAGGTTGTAGAAGGAAGGTCTGATTTTGAAAAAAGTGGATCTCAATACTTTATTTACAAACAAATAGGAGGAGCTCGTAAAAAGAATTACGGATCAATTGAGAATATACTTCATGATTATGCATGATTTTATTAAATTACATGTTTTAAAGATGCTTTGAGATAAAACCATGCAAGTTACCCAAATTTTACTATAAGCTATGATCATGAAAGAAAGAAGATTTCACCTAAGTTTTATGAAAATATTTATTATTTATGAAAGTCCTTAAAGAATGAAAAAAAGACAGTGAAAGAATTTTCTCACCTAATCATGGATTCAAAATGTGATAAGAAAATTCTCACTTTACTTGAATCACCAAGGTTTTAATGAGTTTCTCTATTTATGATGATGACTTAATGATTTTAAATTTGTGATATGTTTTATTAATTTATGATTTTGTATTCTATTGGAATTTGACTTAGCGTCGAGAGGGCTTGAGATTGAGTTCGTTTCGAAAGTTGAAGGTTTGCTTCCTAAGAAAATCTTAGTAGCAACCTCTTGTCCAAAACTACTTATTCCTGTAGGTTTCCTTATTTACTTAGCTAGTGAATCCACATGTAGCTCATGTTAAAGATTCTCATAGATTCTATCTTGGTAATAACTACTCTTTTCTCAATGTGTAGTTACATCAGATTCCATGTTACAACTTGCATGATCTTATTGTTGGTAAGAGTTTGTTGATAAGGTTTACAAAATCTTGGCTATCATGGATATATCTCTAGAAGAGAAGGCAGAGTTGGCCGCCTACCAACTCAAGGGTGTTGTTGAGATCTAGTATGAATAATGGAAGGATAAGAGGGCAAAGGAAGATGATCCCATTGAAACGACCCCCAAAAGTGCTTGAAAATTTGCCTCATAAGTGCCCGAAATTATAATTTCCATATATCTCAAAATCCATGCATGATATCAAAAGTTCGACTTCATATTCTTGTTTAGGGGGTCAAAATTAGGGGAAAAAAGGTCTGATCCTGATTTTAGAACAATCCATTAGTAATTTTGATTTTCCAAATGTCAAATTCCCGAGAGCTTTTCTCGCCCTTGGCGCGACACGCCATGGGCGCGCACTAGTGTTAAAATTCTGCAAGTTTTGACTATATGTAAGACTTTTAGGTCTTGGGCCTAAGTGTTCCCTAATGTAAAAATGTTTATACTTAATCATTTTCACCCTTATATCATTCTAAACATTCCCCAGTACGCATTCAAACACTTAGCCAATATTTTATCTCCTAAAATCAAGTCTCGAAACCCTCGCCGGATCTAAGGATTTCCTCTCAAATTTCAAGTGTCCATCTTCAACCTTCATCAAGTTCACCTCCAAAGATAAGGTATGTGTGTTGCTTTCATCGGTTCCTTTCACTCATGATACCCAAGATCTCTTTACTCAAATATTACACGATTTAAAACTGATTTATTCATGAGTCTGATCTATTATGAAAATCACTGCACACTATGTTGAGTTTATGAAATTGTGACTATTTTACTATGTTTGGAGCTATGAATCCAAGGTCTATGGTGAGGATTGATGAAGGGTCTTGATGTATATTGTTTGATAGTGTTACCAAGTATCTATTGATGGCTTTACACTGATTTTTCTAGCAGGATTTCACTCTTGAATTGTATGATTTTACTAGTATTACATACCCTCTAAGTGTTTGATAAAATGTCTGGTTATGGATTCTTGAGGAATTGAAGTTCCAACATATGTCTTATGAGTAGAATGACTATATAATGATAAAATGATGATCAAATGATGATGGAATGATGATGAAAAAAAATGTATGTGTATGATAATGAAAGAAGTGTGTGTGTGTGTGTGTGTGTATATATATATATATATATATATATATATATATATATATATATATTATCTCTATATAATGTTGGGGATGACCAAGACTAGCTCCGAGGGTTGTACGGCTGGGTAACCTATCGAGGGGTTGGTACCTTGGTCGCCTAGTTCGGGGGTGGTAGGCCCGGGTAATCTTGTCGGGGGTTGGTACCCATCAACCTTAATGGGGGGTTTGTACTCTGTCAACCTTGGTGGTGGGTTTGTACTCCATCAACCTTGGTGGGGGGGTTTGTACTCCATCAACCTCATGAAGGGCTTAGTACCTCATACGCCTATCCAAGAGGGTGGTAGGCCTTGTCTTGCACTATAATGGTCACTCCTTACACTCGTATTATGTTCTATATAAGCATGCTTTTACTTCAAGCATCATTCATACATGTCATATTGTTAGTATGCTATCTATTGCTTATGATGATGCATTTTGTCTATGATGCCTATCTCTTGTTGCATTGCATCCTACATACTTAGTACATTCAAACATACTAACGTATACTTTATGCCTATATGATGTCACTATATAGGAACCGGTGTATCGATTGATCATCCTCCTCCACATGGCTAGTACGACTTCCATCAAGCTTGTTGGTGAGTCCTCCATTCTGGGGACATTACTTATGTGGTATTGCTATGTATTAAGATTTTCTTTCTTTAACTTACGTATTGACTATGAGGACGGGCCCGATTGCTTTGTTTTGACCCTCGCTCTTATCTATGTAGTGGAGGGGTTGTTGGACCTGTTATGTATCTATACTATGAGTTTGACTCTATTGACTCTTGATGTTTATGATATGAAAGTTTATCCTAAGTCCCAATTTCCCTTTGTTTACATTTATGTCTTATTGTTATTCTAATTGCTTCCGCGACTAAGGATGTGTAATGATATGCTATGAGGCTTGTTTGGGGTTCCTTCGAGTTCTCCATTCGCCGGTCACGTCTAGGCCCAAGGCTTGGGTCGTGAAGAAGGTGGTATCAGAGCATGTTTTTTTAGATTCTCAGAGTCCACCACACTGTGTTGATTAGAGTCTTATTCATGGTTATGTTGTGCACCACAACTAAGAGTAGGAGGCTATGAGACATTTGAGGAAATATTTCCCTTCTTCATGTCCTAAATCGTGCTATAGAGTTGAAGTAAGCTTTCCCCCTAACGATTGTTCTTTGATATGCTAGATCATACCTAATATGAGGGGAAGACGATCCCGCACGCCCAAGGAGAAACTGACCAATGGAGAGTTAGAGATGGTCTCACCTTGCTTGCACAAGTGGTGGCTAATCAAGACAACAAGGTGCCCAAGCTTCTCATGCTCCTATACTGGCTTCTCGAGTAAGAGACTTCATGAGAATGAATCCCCCGAAATTTCATGGGTCAAAAGTGAGTGAGGACCCCCAAGAGTTCATTGATGAGTTCTACAAAATTTTGCCTATCATGGGTGTGAGATCGAAGGATATGGCGAAGTTGGTGGCCTACCAACTCAAAGGGATAGCACAATTATGGTACAATCAATGGAAGAATAAGAAGGGAGTTGGCTATGTGGTACTTTGGGAGGAGTTCAAAATGGCTTTCCTTAATCAGTTCTTCCATCTTGAGCTTAGGGAAGCTAAGTTGGTGGAATTTATGAATTTGAGACAATGGTCCATGAGTATGAGGAAGTTTGCTGTCAAGTTCACCCAACTTTCAAAGTTTGCTCCTCATTTGATTGTCGACTCGAGGTCGAGAATGAACAAATTTATTATGGGAGTCTCCGACTTGGTTAATGATGAATGCCGATCCGCCATGTTGATAAGTAACATGGACTTTTCATGGTTGATGACCTCTAACGAGCAAATGGAAGAGTAGAAATTGAGGAAGAGAAGGGGGCATGAGGCCGAGAGGGCTCGTTTTGAGGGTAAGTTCCAAAGGAGTGGCTGATTCCATCAAGGCCAAAGGACTACTCATGCATTTGATAATAGGGTTGTGAATGATCTTCTGAGGGCCCAAGGTGTAAAGGGTATGGCTTCTATTGATGTGTGTCCGAATTGTAGTAAGGGTCATGGTGGCAGTTGTTTGAGCAATACCGGTGCTTGTTATGGTTATGGGGCATAAGGAAATAGATTTCCCTTGAAACCACAACAAGGGAAAGGAGGTTCGTCCACAAGGTGCTAATGCAGTCCCATTAGGGAGAGGTGGTCGACAAGATGGTGCCCCAAGGCATAACCGGTTCTATGCTTTGAATGAGAGGAAAAGGGTTGATGAAGTCCCTGATGTTGTTACTGGTATGTTGAAAATCTTTGACTTTGATGTCTATGCATTGATTGATCGGGGTGCCACCCTTTTTTTTGTTACCCCTTTTGTTGCCCAAAAGTTCCATAATGACCCCGAGTTGTTGCATGAGTCATATGAGGTGTCTACTCCTATTGGTGCATCTGTTGTTGCTAGAAAAGTTTATAGAAGTTTTCCTATTTGCATCTTGCACAAATTATTGCCTTGTGATCTTGTTGAATTAGAAATGGTCGATTTTGAGTCATTCTTGGGATGGATTGGTTGCATGCCTACTATGCTTCTATTGATTGTAGAAGCTGTGGGGTCAAATTCTAATTTCCAAATGAACCTATCCTTGAGTGGAAAAGTTATGATGGTCAAGGGTAGATTCATCTCTTGCATTAAAGCCCATAAGTTAAACTCTAAGGGGTGTCTTTACCATCTTATGAGGGTTACAGATGTGGAGTCTAAAGTCCTTCCTATAGAGTCGGTTCTGGTTATAATAAGTCTCTTGATGCCTTCCTAAATGACCTTCCCGGTGTTCCTCCAAAAAGGGAAGTAGACTTTGTCATAGATCTCCTCCCCGATACTCAACCCACTTCCATTCCCCCTTACCGTATGGCCTTGGTGGAGTTAAAGATACAATTGAGGGACTTGTTGGAGAAGGGATTTGTTAGACCTAGACAATCACCTTGGGGTGCTTTAGTGTTGTTTGTGAAAAAGAAAGATAGGCCCTTAGGATGTGTATTGACAACCAAAAACTCAATAGGGTCACCATCAAGAATAGGTATCCTCTTATAAGGATTGATGATTTGTTTGACCAATTGCAAAGGGATAGTTATTTCTCTAAGATTGATCTTCGATCTCGGTATCATCAAGTGAAGGTGAGGGAGCGTGACATTCCCAAGATGGCTTTTCGGACTAGATACGAGAATTATGAGTTTGTTGTGATGTCTTTTAGGTTGACCAACACACCGACCATCTTCATGGACCTTATGAATAGGGTCTTCAAACCTTGCCTTGATTCCTTTATTGTGGTCTTCATTGATGACATTTTGATCTATTCTCATGGTGAGGAGAAGCATAGGGCTCATTTGAGGGTTGTATTACAAAGAATGAGGGAGGAGAAATTGTATGCTAAATATGAAAAGTGTGAATTTTGGTTGAGGGAGGTTGCTTTCCTAGGGCATGTGGTGTATGGGGATGGTATTAAGGTGGATCCAAAGAAAATCAATGTGATTGGAAATTGGCCTAGACTATTGACCCGTCAGACATTAGGAGTTTCTTAGGTTTAGCAGGCTATTATCGGAGGTTTGTGAATGGGTCCTCTTCTATTGCTTCTCTAATAACAAAATTGACTCAAAAAAAGGTTAAGTTTGTGTGGACTGATGAATGTGAGAGGAGCTTCCAAACATTGAAAGATAAACTTGTGTCCGCTCCTATATTGTCACTATCGGATGGGCTTGAGGGATTTGTTACGTATTGTGACGCTTCCTGGGTTGGTTTGGGTTGTGTGTTGATGCAAAATGGTAAGGTCATAGCCTATGCTACTAGACAACTCAAAGTACATGAAAGGAACTACCCTACCCATGATCTAGAGTTAGCCATCATTGTGTTTGCATTAAAGATTTGGTGCCAGTACTTGTATGGGGTGCATGTAGATGTATTCACCGATCATAAGAGCCTCCAATATGTTTTCACTCAAAAGGATCTCAACTTGAGACAAAGGAGGTAGTTAGAACTCCTTAAGGACTTTGATATGAGTGTGCATTATCATCCGGGTAGGCAAATGTGGTGGAGGATGCCTTGAGTAGGGTGTCCATGGGTAGCCTAGCTCATGTTGATGGTAGTGAGAAGGAGATGGCTAGGGAGGTGCATTGTTTAGCTAGGTTGGGAGTTAGGTTGGAAGAGGATGGTAATAGTGGTGTGGTTGTTATTAATGGCTCTAAGTCTTCTTTGATTGATGAGGTGATGGCAAAATAATATCTCGATCCATCTTTGTTAGAATTGAAGGCCTTGGTGAAAAAGGGCAAGGTGTGAGTTTCCTCTCCAGAGGGAGATGGCGCCCTTAGGTACCCAGGTAGGTTGTGTGTGCCATGTGTTGATGGTTTGATAGAAAAGATCCTTGATGAGGCCCATAATTATTCTTATTCTATCCACCCCAGTTCTACCAAAATGTATATAGACTTGAGGGATACATATTAGTGGGGAGGCATGAAGAGGGACATTGCCAAATTCGTTTTCGGTTGTCATACTTGTCGACAAGTCAAAGCGAAACATCAAAGGTCAGGTGGCCTAACCCAAGACATGGAGGTTCCGACTTGGAAGTGGGAAGATATAAATATGGATTTTGTGGTTGGTTTGTCTAAGACTAGAAGGGGTTTTGATTCCATTTACGTTGTGGTTGATTGGATGACAAAATCGGCTCACTTTCTACCGATTAAGACCACATCTGGGTTAAAGATTATGCCAGATTGTACATTCATGACTTGGTAAGGTTGCATAGGGTTCCTTTGTTCATCATATAAGATCGTGGGGCACAATTGACTTCACATTTTTGGAGATCTTTCCAAAGGGGTCTTGGTACTAGAGTTAAGCTTTCTACGGCCTTCCACCCTCAAACGGATGGCCAAGCCAAGAGGACCATCCAAACCCCTGAGGATATGCTTAGAGAATATGTGTTGGAGCTTAAAGGTAGTTGGGATGACCATCTTTTGTTGATTGAATTGCCATACAACAATAGCTATCATTCTATTGTCGGTATGACTCCTTTTGAGGCTCTCTATGAGAGACGTTATAGATCACCGATTGGTTGGTGTCAGGTTGGTGAGATAGCTTTGTTGGGGCCAAATCTAGTTATGGAGGCTCTTAAGAAGGTTAGGATGATTATAGAAAGGTTGGAAACAGCCCAAAATTGCCAAAAATCCTATGCCGATGTGAGAAGAAGAGACCTTGAATTCAAAGTTGGTCATTAGGTCTACCTAAAGGTTTCACCCATGAAGGGTGTGGTCTATTTTAGTAAGAAGGGAAAGTTGAGCCCAAGATACATTGGTCCTTATGAGGTCATGAGGAGGGTTGGCAAGGTGTCTTATGAGTTGAGGTTGCCTAGTGAGATATAATTGGTGCATCCAATGTTTTAGTGCCCATATTAAGGAAATGTGTGGGGGATCCGAATGTCATTGTGCCTCTTGATGTTGTGGGTGTTGTGGAGGATAATTTAACTTATGAAGAGATTCTGGTTCAGATTTTGGATAGGCAAGTGAAGATCTTGAGAAACAAGAGGTGGCTTCCGTTAAAGTCCTTTGGAGGAATCAACAAGTTGAGAGTGCTACTTGGGAGGCCGAAACGTACATACAAAAGCGATAGCCTTACCTTTTCCACTCCATTTAAGCCTAAGATATTAATCTAAGTCCTTCCTTTGATCTCAATTCTTAAGTTCAGCCCCATGTCATTGCATATGTCATGTTTAAATTGACAAGTTCATGATGATTTTACACATATGATGAAGTTTTTGAAATGATATTTTAGTATATTGTTGCATCTCTATGTGGGCTGAAATTGTCACGTTTGTGCATCACATATACTTCTCTTTGATATTCGGGGACGAATGTTCCCAAGGGGGAGATACTGAAACAACCTCAAAAAGTGCCCGAAAATGTGCGTCGAAAGTGCCCGAAATTGTAATTTTTCATATATCTCAAAATCTATGCGTGATATCAAAAATCCGACTTAATATTCTTGTTCATGGGGTCACAATTAGTGGGTCAAGGGTCTAACCCCTGATTTTAGAGCAAATGATTAGCAATTTTGATTTTCCAAATCTCAAATTCTAGAGAGCTTTTCGCGCCCCTGGCGCGATATGCCAAGGGCATGCACTAGTGTTAAAATTCTGCAAGTTTTGACTTCAGTCCAAGACTTTTAAGTCTTGGATCTAAGTGTTACCGAATGTAAAAATGCCTATACTTAACCATTTTTCACCCTCATATCATTCTACACACAAGTCTCTAAACCCTTTCAGGATCTAAGGATTTCCTCTCAAGCTTCGAGTCTCCATCTCCAATCTTCATCAAGTTTATCTCCAAAGCTAAGGTATGTGGGTTTATTTTATGGGTTCCTTTCACCCATGATACCCAAGCTCTCTTTACTCAAAAATTGCATAATTTAAAGTTGATTTATTCGTGGGTCTTATCTACTATGAAAATCACTGCACAGTATGTTGGGTTTATGAAATTGCGACTGTTTGCTATGTTTGGAGCTATGAATCTAAGGTCTATGGTGAGGATCGATGAAGGATATTGATGTATATTGTTTGAGGGTGTTATCAAGTATCTATTTATGGCTTTACACTGATTTTTCTAGCATGATTTCACTCTTGAATTGCATGATTTTACACTAGTATTACATACCCACTAAGTGTTTGATAAAATGTCGGTTATGGATTCGTGAGAAATTGAAGTTCCAATGTATGTCTTATGAGTTGAATGACTATATGATGATGAAATGACGATGAAATAATGATGAAATGATGATGAAAAGGAATGTATGTGTATGATGATGAAAGCAGTGTGTCTATCTATCTACCTCTATATAATGTTGGGGATGACCAAGACTAGCTCGGGGGATTGTACGCCCAGGTAACCTATCGAGGGGTTGGTACCTTGGTCGCCTAGCTCGGGGGGTGGTAGGCCCGGGTAACCTTGTTGGGGGTTGGTACCCATCAACCTTGATGGGGGGTTTGTACTCTGTCAACCCGCTCGGTGTGGGGTTTGTACTCCATCAACCTCGGTGGGGGGGTTTGTACTCCATCAACCTCGTGAAGGGGTTAGTACCTTATGTGCCTATCCAAGGGGCTGGTAAGCCTTGGCTTGCACTATAATGGTCACTCCTTGCACTAGTATTATGTTCTATATAAACATGGTTTTACTTCAAGTATCATTCATACATGTCATATTGTTTGTATGCTATCTATTGCTTATGATTATGCATTTTGCCTATGATGCCTATATCTTGTTGCATTTCATCCTATACTTAGTACATTCAAACATACTAACTCATACTCTATGCCTACATGATGTTACTATGTAGGAACTGGTGTAACGATTGATCATCCTCCTCCACGTGGCTAGTAAGACTTCCATCAAGCTTGTTGGTGAGTCCTCCATTCCGGGGATATTATTTATGCTCTATTGTTGTATATTAAGATTTTCTCTCTCTGACTTATGTATTGACTATGAGGGTGAGCCCGGTTACTTTGTCTTGGCCCTCGCTTTTATCTATGTAGTAGAGGTGTTGTTGAACATGTTATGTATCTATGCTATGAGCTTAACTCTGTTGACTCTTAATGTTTATGATATGGAAGTTTATCCTTAGTCCCAATTTTTCGTTGTTTACATTTATCTCTTATTCTTATTCTAATTGCTTCCACGACCAAGGATGTGTAATGATATGCTATGAGGCTTATTTGGGGTTCCTTTGGGTTCCCTATTCGCCGGTCATGTCTAGGCCTTAGGCTTGGGTCATGACACCCATTGCATAGGAGGAACTAAAGGGAGCAATTTTTTATTGATTCTTTTCGTTGCAGTTGAGAGAAGCAAAAATGTAGGAATTCATCAATTTTAGATGAGGCATGAGTGTGAGGGGTTATGCCTTCAAGTTCACTAAGTTTCCCAAAAATGTTCCTTTTATGGTTTCTGACCCAAGAGCTAGAATGAGTAAGTTTGTAGTGCGTGTGTTGGACTTAGTGTCCAAGAAATGCAAGATGGTAATGTTGATTAAAAAAAAGATGGATATCTCGAGGCTTATGACATATGCAAATCAAATAGAGGATGAGAAGTTGAGGAAGAGGGCTAGAGAGTCTAAGAGGGCTCAAATTGGGAATAGTCATTGTCAAAGTGGGAAAATGGTGGTAATGGTCATTGTCAAAGTGGGAAAAGGTATTCCAAGCAAGGTCCAACCAACACTTTGGCTTCCAAGTTCAACAAAGATAAGGGATCAAATCGCAAAGCTCAAGGAGGAGGTTTAGGGGCTCACACTATCCTCTCATACACAAAGTATGGGCAGAACTACAAAGAGGAGTGTCTAACCATTTTGGATGTGTACTTTAGATATAGTAATCTGGATCATCATGATAAGGATTGTTCGGGTAGAGATAGACGACCATAACCATCTCAAACTATTATAGGCCTATAGACTCAACAGTGTACCACTTCAAGAATAGATAGTGGTAGCCAATGCCACAACAATTTTTATGCTCTTCAGGCTCATCAAAATATAGAGGATTTACCTAATATAGTCATTAACGTGTTATGGGTCTTTCACTTTAATGTGTATGCATTGCTTGATTCAAAAAAAAGCTTGTCTTTTATCACTCCTTACCTTGCTATGAAATTTGATGTGAGTCCTAAGTTCTTGTTAGAGCCCTTTTTAGTTTATACTCCCATCAGTGATTAAATATTTACTAGAAGATTCTATATGGTACGACCCAAGCCTAGGGCCTAAATTTGACATGGCAAATGGGAACCCGAAGGATACCCCAAACATGCCTCTTAGCATATCATTTGTACATCCTTGGTCGCGGAAGCAATTAAACAACAACAAAAGAGAATAAATAAGGATAAAGGGACTAAAGGATGTCTTTAATAGCATACATCATAAAGAGTCAAATCTCCAAAGCATAATTACATCACTTATCCAACAACACCTCTAACATAGATTAGGCGGGGGCCAAGACAAGTTTACAGGCTCACCCTTTTAGTATTAAAGTTCAACATAAAGAGATAACCAAAGTAAGAGTACAAAGCTAGTGTCCCAGAACTTGAGGACTCACCAATATCTTATCTTCAAGATGACCAACTAACCACGTGGAGGATTATCATGAGGGGCTTTGGTTCCTATATGGTAACATCATGTAGGCATAGAGTATGCGTTAGTACATTTAAATGTACTAAGTATGTAGGATGCAATGCAATAAGAGATAGCCAACATAGTCAAAATGCATATACATAGGCAAGAGATAGTATATTAGCAACATGACATGTATAATCAATGCTTGGAGTAAAACATGCTTAGATAGAACATAATACATGTGTAGGAAGAGACCATCATAATAGACTAAGCTACTAATACTTGGAATCCAAGGCATATCACCCCCTTGGGAGGTGATTGAGGTATCTACCCCTCAATTGGTAGTATGGGCCTAGTACCCCCGACAAGGTGATCAAGTTATATACCCCTCAACATGATAGTACGAGCCTAGCACTCCTGACAAGGTGGTCAAGGTATATACCCCTAAATATGGTAGTATGGACCTAGCACCCTCCCCCCAAGGTGTTCAAGGTATATATCCCTCAATATGGTAGTATAGGCCTAGCACCCCCTAACAAGGTGATTGATGCATTGATGCATAGCATCCCCTCAACAAGGTGTGGTCAACTTGCAACACTATAGATACTTTTCAAGAAATCAACACAAAAATACATCCCTTTCATCATCATAAAGTCACTTAACTCATAAGTCAAACTATAGATCATCAATAACTCAAGAATCCATAACCTGACATTTTATCAAACACTTGGTGGGTATTTTGTAATGCTAGTTCAAAATCACGAAATTAAAGAGAGAAATCATGTGAGAAAACTTAATATAAATCAACACACCAATACTTAGTAATACTCTCATGCAAGATACATTAAAACCCTTCATCACATCTCATAATAGATCATAGATTCATAGCTCAAAACATGCTAAAACAATAGCATCTTATGAAACCCCAACATACCTTATAATCAAGTTCATAATGAGTAATACTCATAAATAAATCAACTTCGAAACATGCAGTTTACATAAAAAGGAAGGTTGAGCACCATGGGTGAAAGGACGCAATGGTTGAAAGCCACATACCTTAACTTTGGGGATTTCCTTGAAGAAGATTTGAATGAGAACTTGAAGCTTAAATGAATTTCTTGAGATTCGGATTGAGTTTGGGACACTTGAATTTGGGTGAAATATGTGTTTGTGTTAGAGAGGGTTTTGGGGAATGTCTTGAGTGATATGAGGTTGAAAAATGACTAAGTATAAGTGTTTTTACATATGGGAAGTCTTAGGCCCAAGACCCCAAGGCCTTGGACCGAAATTAAAAAAACAAGCAACAAAATGTACTGGTCCATGCCATGGCCACGTCGTGTGGGGGGCGCGAATCGATTCTATATTTTACCAACTTTGAAAAATAAAATTTTGATACGGTTGTGCTTAAATTGGGGTTATACTCATTTTCCACTCAATTTTCCCTCTGATTACAAATATGAAGTTGGATTTTCGATATCACGTACAGATCTTGAGATATATGGAAATTGCGAGTATGGGCATTTCTGAGGCACATTTTCAGGAACTTTTTGGGGCATTTCAATATCTCCCCCTTGGAAGCATTCATCCCCAAATGTCAAAGAAACGTATATAAGAGAAGTAATCAAGATAATGTTAGCCCAACACATGAAAGCAACAATGCAATAAAACCTCATTTCGAAAATCTCAAACATAAGTGACATAATCACCATAAACTTATCAACATAAACATGAATTCATGCAAATGATATAAGGGCTGAAACTTAAGACTTGAAATCACATAGAAGACTTAAATTAGTACCTGAGGCTTGAGTAGAATGGAAGAGAAAGGGATATCCCTTTTGGATGTCCACCTCGGCTTCCCATGTAGCACTCTCAACTTGTTGGTTTCTCCAAAGAACCTTGACGGCAGCAACATCCTTGTTCCTCAACCTCTTTAGTTGTCTATCCAAAATTTCCACCAAAACCTCTTCATAAGTCAAATTTTCTTCAACAACACTCACAACATCTAAAGGCACAATAGCATTTGGGTTACCCACACACTTCCTCAACATGGACATATGAAAGACTAGACGAACTATATTTATATCATTGGACAACTCCAACTCATAGGACACCTTACCAATCCTCCTCAACCCTCTATAAGGACCCATAAATCTCGAACTTAATTTACCCTTCTTACCAAAACAAATCACACCCTTCAAGGATGAGACCTTCAAATAGACCCAATCACCAACCTTAAATTCAAGATCCCTTCTCCTCATATCGACATAGGACTTTTGTCTACTTTTGGATGTTTTCAACCTTTTCATTATCATCCTCACCTTCTCCATGAACTCCATAACCAAGTCTGGGCCTAACAAGGCCATCTCCCCTTCCTCAAACAATCCAACCGAAGACCTACAACGTCTACCATAGAGAGCCTCAAAAGGGACCATACCAATGCTTGAATGATAACTATTATTGTAAGAAAACTCAATAGGTGGAACATTTTCATCTCAACTACCCTTGAACTTCATAACATAAGCTCTAAGCATATCTTAAAGAGTTTGGATAGTTTTTTCTATTTGTCCATCCGTTTGAGGGTGAAAGGTCGTACTAAGTTTTACCTTAGTACCAAGACCTCTTTGAAAGGACCTCCAAAAATGAGAAGTGAATTGAACACCACGATCCGAAATGATAGACAAAGGCTCCCCATGCAATCTAACCAACTCATGGATATGTAATTTGGCATAATCTTCGGCACCATAAGTAGTATTAACCAGTAGGAAATGAGCCGAAATTGTCATTCTATCAACTACAACCCAAATAGAATCAAAATGCTTCCTAATCTTAGGCAACCCAACCACAAAATCCATGTTAATTTTCTCCCACGTCCAAGTAGGAATCTCGATATCTTGGGCTAGGCCACCCGACCTTTGATGCTCAGTTTTAACTTGTTGGTAATTATGACAACCGGATACAAACTTAGCAATGTCTCTCTTCATACCACCCAAACAAAACACTTCCCTCAAATTTCTATACATCTTTATAGAAACGGGGTGAATAGAATAAGAAGAATTATGAGTCTCATCAAGAATCATCTCTCTCAAGTCATCAACACTAGGCACATACAATCTACCTTGGTACCTGAGGGCACTATCTCCCCCTTGGGAGAAAACCTCCACCTTACTATCTCTCACCAAGGCCTTCAACTCTAACAAGGTGGCGTCAAGAACTTGCTTTGCCTTTACCTCCCTAACCAATGAAGATTTTGAACCATCAACAACCATAACCCTACCCATTATCAACCTCTTCCAACCTAACCCCAAACGTAGCCAACCCATGGACCTCCCTAGCCACTTCTTTGCCAGCACCATTGACATGAGCTAACCTACCCATGAACACCCTACTTAGAGCATCGACCACTACATTAGCCTTACTGAGGTGATAATGCATACTCATTTCATAATCCTGAAGAAGTTCTAACCACCTTCTTTGTCTCAAGTTGATATCACTTTGGGTGAACACATATTGGAGACTCGTATGATAGGTAAACACATCAACATGAACTCCATCAAGTAATGACGCCAAATTTTTAAAGAAAATACCACAGCGCCAATTCAAAATCATAGGTAGGATGATTTTTTTCAGGCACCTTAAGTTGTCTAGAGGCATAAGCTATAACCTTACCATTTTGCATCAAAACACAACCCAAACCAATTCTTAAGGCATCACAATACAGAACAAACCCTTCCAACCCTTTTGGTAAAGAAAAGATAGGAGTGGAGACAAGCTTATCTTTCAAAATTTAGAAAATCCTTTCACACTCATCGGTCCATACAAATTTAGCCTTCTTTTGGGTCAATTTAGTCATGGGAGAAGCAATAGAAGAGAAACCACTAGCAAATGTCCGGTAGTAATGCGCCAAACCTAAGAAGCTTCTAATGTCTGATGGAGTCAAAGGTCTAGGCCAATTTCTAATTACTTCCATCTTCTGAGGATCTACCTTAATACCATCACCAGATACCACATGACCTATGAAGGCAACCTCTTTCAACCAAAACTCACATTTTTCATATTTGGCATATAATTTCTCCTCTTTCAAGATTTGCAACACTACTCTCAAGTGAGCCACATGCTCCTCCTCACTATGGGAATAGATCAAGATATCATTTATAAATACCACCATAGACAAATCAAGGTAGGATTTGAAGACCCTATTCATAAGATCCATGAAGATAGTCGGTGCATTGGTCAACCCAAAAGAAATAACCACAAACTCATAGAGCCTATTCCGAGTCCGAAAGGCCGTCCTAGGAATGTCACACTCCCTCACCTTCACTTAGTGATACCCAGACCTAAGATCAATCTTAGAGAAGTGGCTAGCCCCTTGAAGTTGGTCAAAATGATAATCAATCCTTGGTAGAGGGTACTTATTCTTTATGGTAATCCTATTAAGTTACCGGTAATTAATACAAATTCTAAGAATACCATCCTTCTTCTTCACAAACAACACTGGTGCACCCCAAGGTGATTGGCTAGGCGTAATAAAACCCTTCTCCAGCAAATCCATCAACTGCTCCTTCAACTTCTTCAACTCCGTCGGGGCCTTACAGAAAAAGGGAATAGAAATGGGTTGAGTATTTGGAAGGAGGTCTATGCCAAAATCTATTTCCCTTTCGGAAGGAACACCGGGAAGCTCACTAGGAAAGACATCAAGGAACATATTGACCACCAGAACCGACTCTATAGGAAGGACTTTGGACTCAACATCCCTAACCCTCACAAGACGTTATAGACACCCCTTAGAAATTAACTTTTGGGCTTTAATACAAGAAATGAATCTACCTTTGACCATCATCATGACTCTCCCACTCAAGGACGGGTTCATTAGAGAATTGGAATTGCCCCTACAGGTTCTATAATCAATAGAGGTATAATATGCATGCAATCATTCCATCCCAAGAATGATATCAAATTCCACCATATCCAACTCAACAAAATCACAAGGCAACATTTTATGCAAAATGAAAATGGGACAATTTCTATAGACCTTTCTAGCAACAATGGATGCACCAACGGGAGTAGACACCTCATATAGATCACACAACAACTCGGGTTTAACATGAAACCTTTTGGAAACTAAATGATAACAAAAGAGAGAGTGGTATCCGGGTTTATCAATGCATATATATCAAAATCAGAGACTTTTAACATACCGATGACGACATTGGGCACCTTATCTACCCCTTATTTCCCTTGAAGAGCATAGAACCAATTGTGCCCCTTGTTGGCCTCCCCTTCCTCTAGGACCCACATTTGCACCTTGGCCTTGTGGACAACCATCTCCACCTTTTTTTTATTACTAAGACAATCAATCTTCTTGTGACCCACTTCTCCACAACTATAACAATCATTGGTGTTCCTCAAACATGGGCCATCATGGCCTATACCACATCTTGGGCACGTAGCATTAGGCACTACACCACCACCACCTTGGACCTTTGGGTTGTCATTAAAAAACCTCTTATTAGGAGCATTGGAAGACCCTTGGCCTTGGTGAAACCTCCCACCCTTGGGACCTTGGAATCTAACTTCAAATGGGCCTTCTTGGCCTTACCCATTCTCCTCTTTCTCAACTTTTCCCCCTCCAATTGTTCGGCGTAAGTCGTGAGGCGGGACAAGTCCATGTTACTTATCAACATGGCGGCATGACATTCCTCATTCACCAAATTGGATACACCTATCACAAACTTGTTCATCCTAGTCCTTGGCTAAGCTACCAATTATGGAGCATATTCGGAGAGTTGGTCGAACTTGTGGGCATACCCCCTCACACTCATATACCATTTGTTTAGATTCATGATTCCATCATTGTGTCCTCCCTTAGCTGAAGAGGGAAGAACCAGTTGAGAAATGCTACCTTGAACTCCTCCCAAAGGACCACATTGTTGTTCCCCTTCTCCTCCATCTATTGAGAAAACCACATTTGGGCCACCCCTTTGAGTTGGTAAGCCGCTAACTCCGCCTTATCCTCTGATCTAACCCCCATATTAGATAACACTTTGTACATCTCACTAATAAATTTTTGAGGGTCCTCATCCACTTTAGACCCACGGAACTCTGGTGGGTTCATCCTCATAAAATCCCTCACTCTAGAAGCTGGAGTAGGAGCATGAGGGGCTTGGGCCCCTTGGTTGATTTGATTAGTCATGGCATGAGCTAACATGACAATAGCATCCCGGAACTCTTCATGAGTCAGTTGATCTTCGGGTGTACGAGCTCCTCTTCCTCTCAGAATGGGCATGATCTAAAATAGCAAAGAACATTCATTAGGGGAAAGCCTTACCTTAGCTTCTATAGCTCAATATAGACCATGAAGGAGGGAAACATTTTCTAAAATGCCTTACAGCCTTTTAATCATAGTTGTGCTGCATTTCACAACCATGAATAAGGCTCTATTCAACACGGTATGTAAGATCTCGAGGACCATTAACAACCTACTGCTCTGATACCAAGTTTGTCATGAACCAAGCCTAGGGTCTAGACATGATACGGTGAATGGAAACCTGAAGGAGATCCTAAACAAGCCTCTTAGCATATCATTTGCACATCCTTGGTTGTAGAAGCAATTAAACAACAACAAGAGAGAATAAATATGGATAAAAGGACTATTCAGTAGCATACATCATAAAAGGTCAAATCTCCAAAGCATAATTACATCACTTGTGCAACAATACCTTTAACATAGATTGGACGGGGGCCAAGACAACTTTCCAGGCTCACCCTTTTAGTATCAAAGTTCAACATAAAGAGATAACCAAAGTAAGAGTGCAAAGCTAGTGTCCCCGAACTTAAGGACTCACCAATATCTTATCTTCAAGATGACCAACTAACCATGGGGAGAATGATCATTAGGGGCTCTGGTTCCTACTTGGTAACACCGTGTGGGCATAGAGTATATGTTAGTACATTTGAATATACTAAGTATGTAGGATACAATGCAATAAGAAAATAGGCAACATAGTCAAAATGCATATACATAGGCAAGAGATAGTATATTAGCAACATGTCATGTATAATCAATGCTTGGAGTAAAAGATGCTTAGATAGAACATAATACATGCGTAGGAAGAGACCATCATCATAGACCAAGCAACTAATACTTGGAACCCAAGGTATATCACCCCCTTGGAAGGTGATTGAGGTATCTATCCCTCAAATGGTAGTACGAGCCTAGTACCCCCAACAATATGGTCAAGGTATACACCCCTCAACATGGTATTATGGGCCTAGTACCCCCCAACAAGGTGGTCAAGATATATACCTCTCAACATGGTAGTACGGGCCTGGCACCCCCAAAAAGGTGATTGAGGCATAACATCCCCTCAACAAGATATGATCAACTTGCTACATTATAGATAATTTTCAAGAAATTAACACATAAGTACATCTCTTTCATTATCATAAAGTCAATTAACTCAAAAGTCATACTATGGATCATCAATAAGTCAAGAATCCATAACCGGACATTTTATCAAACACTTGGTAGGTATGTAATGCTACTTCAAAATAATGCAATTCAAGAGAGAAATCATGTGAGAAAACTTAATTTAAATTTATTCACCAACACTTGATAACACCCTCATGCAAGATATATTAAAACCCTTGATCACATCTCATAATAGATTCATAACTCAAAACATACTAAAACAATCACGTCTTATGAAATCCTAGCATAGTTTATAATCAAGTTCATAATGATTAATACCCATAATTAAATAAACTTAAGAAACATGCAATTTACATAAAAAGGAAGATTGAGCACCATGGGTGAAAGGACCCAATGGTTGAAAGCCATATATCTCAACTTTGGGGATTTTCTTGAAGAAGATCTGAATGAGAACTTGAAGATAAAATGAATTTCTTAAGATCCAGATTGAGTTTGGAACACTTGAATTTGGGTTAAATATGTGTCTAAGTGTTAGAGAGGGTTTTGGGGAATGTCTTGAATGATAACGGGTTGAAAAATGACTATGTATAGGTATTTTTACGCATGAGAAGTCTTAGGCCCAAGACCCCCAAGGCCTTGGACTGAAATAAAAATACAGGCAACAAAATATACTAGTCCGCCCCCTAGCAGCGTTGCGCTGGGGGCGCAGATCAATTTTTTTTTGCCAACTTTGGAGAATCAAATTTTGATATGGTTGCTCTAAAATCGGGGTTATACTCATTTCTTACTCAATTTTGTCCTTTGATCATGAATATGAAGTCAAATTTTTTATATCACGCATGAATTTTGAGATACATAGAAATTACGATTATGGGCATTTCCGAGACACATTTTAGGGCACTTTTTGGGGCGTTTCACTATAAAAATTTTCTAGTTTTACTATTCCATAAAATGACTTTATGTCATCTCATAAAACTTGAAATGACTGACTTTGATATTATCCTTGGCATAGATTGACTTCATGTTTGTTATTCTGTATTGCTTGTACAAGCTAAATGATCAAATTCTTTTTCCCGAATGAGCCGATCCTAGAGTGGAAGAAATTAATTCTGTATTCAAGGTCAATTCATAGCATGCCTTGAAACTCAAAAAATAATTTCTAATGGTAGCATTTTGTAACACCCAGTGAAAAGAGCAAACTACCCCCAGAATTGACCTTGCGCGTAACATGTCTTTCCATGCTCTATTTGCAAATCCGATATCAGATTTGCAATCAGTACAAAAAACTGAGTCAGAAAATGGTATCGACTCGACTTTAACATAAAGAAATGCAAATTATTTGTTTCAAAGAAAATCAAAAATAGTGAGCTTTATGTGCCCATTCCACGATACGGAAAGGAAACGGAATCACACTTTGTTTTTTTTAGAAAATTCAACGAAGGTTGAAAATTTACAAAAAGTTGAATTTCAACACTGGTGTGCGAGGCACACCAGTACAAAAATGGACTTTTTCTGCTTTTAATTGGGAAGGGTAGTGTCGGTCTTTCCCACTCCCCATAATCCTAAATTAGTCGATTTTAAGCTTAAATTAAGTCTTAAATGCTTATTTTCATCCATTCATATGTTCAAAACAAGAAAACCATCTTAGGAAACTCATGCCCAAGAAGAATCAAGATCATAAAAGGGCTCAAGAATTCCTTCTAATTCTTCAAGAACTCTTTCTCATGTATGTAAGGCCACCCTAAAACTATTATTTTGAGAATATTTTAGATATTTTAAGCTAGTATTCAACCAAGAACCTTCAAGTTCTAATTGAGGTTAAATTCATGTTAATTTTGTGAAGTATGTTAATTTCCATGGTACGTATAGATTTTTAATGAATATTTTGATTCTTGATTTCTATATTATTTAATTAAAGTATGGTTAGCAAAGTTATACTCAGGTATGAACAAGACTCATTGTTGTTGAGGTTTCTTGAAAATTGTGTTACTATTCCAAAAAAAAGGAGACTAGTATGAGTACCTTTCAAGCTAAGTTTTAAGAAGTATTTCAAGTTTGGTATGCAACATACGGCCAAGTAATAAATTTATGTTTTGAGATACTTGTAACAATAGTATTTTTAGATAAAGAAAAGTTTAAGACAAGTTGAGAAAGGTTTAAGCAAAGTTAAAGCTGGGCTAAGTTCCCGAAAGATCAGATGTTGAGAATTCATATTCTTTACAGTTATAAGCTATATAAAAGTGTTTTCGGAGTAGTATTGAGCACCAATACGAGTGAGAGTAGAATAAATTACTCGAACTCATAAACTGGGTAGCCAGCATAAGATAAGATAGTACCAAGGTACATTCCTCATTAGCCACTAAGATGGCCCAGTTTTGGGATGGATCCACTCCCCTAATTCTTCCTCCCCTACCCCGGGAAAGTACGGGATGGCTCTGGCAGTGTAGGAAAGAAGTTGTATCATCATGAAGCTCATAGTGATGGTTGTCAGTTAGAGAAATTTCCAAGAAGTAAAGTCTATTATTTTACACACAGGGATTCAACATTTCTTTATTAAAGTATTTTCTTTATTTATGTTGCATATTTAATGAAGTTGAGTTAAGTACAGAACTAAGTTTTGAGTACCATGTTTTATATACTTTTAGCTATGCTCAATAATACGTTAACATAAGTGTTTCCTTTATCTTGAGTTGCAATTTTGAAAAGTTTAAGAATATATACATTTATTTCATATGCATGAATCATTTTTGTTAATTAAGTTATCTTCAGGTGTAGTTTTAATGTAAGTATTCTATCTTTAGTACTTTTGGCCATCTTACATACCATATATTCCATGTACTGACGCTTTTGGCGCTGCATCATATCATGATGCAAATGCAGGTGTCTTTATTAGCAGATGCTTAGTAGGACAATTCCTATAAGCGATCGATGAGGCCTCTTAGCATCCAGAGGAGCTCAGGAGTTTCATTTTGTCTATATTTATTGTTGTTGAGGTACCTATGAGCATTCTTCGGTGCCTTATTTCAGATTTAGTACTTTAGAGGCTTCGTAGACTAGAAAGATATTGTATCAAGTTATTTCTTCGATAGAGTTTTTGTCAAGATGTGTACTTTACTATTTTGTTTTAAGTTTCATAAATTTTGAGCCTATTCTAGTCCATTTCAGTATTATTGTCTTCCGTTGAGTAAGTTGGCTAGGCCAAATAGTTCGCTTGGGACCAGAAATGGTTTCTGAGTGCCGGCAACATCCAGGGTGTAGGCTCGGGGCATGACAAACTTGGTATCAGAGCACAGAGTTTAAGTGTCCTAGGGTGTCGATGAAGCCATGTTTGTAGAGTTTTATTTGTGGTTGTAAGGGCCCCATTTCTATAAAAGAGGGACTATTGACATCTAAGAAAAGTTTCCTTTTTTTCGTACTCTAGATCGTGCGATAAAGTTACTTTCTAAGAAACTTGTTTATATCCATGCAATTTCCAGATTCGTTCGACTACCTCTTATAATTAAGGTGGTTGGAACAGAGAATCCCAGATCCTTATTGTTGAGTTCCCTTCAGATAAAGTATCCAGGAAGCAAAGAGACTACACTAGACTTAAGATGAGCCAACTAGTGTGCTTGAGTTATCGATCAATAATATTGCACTCTTATTCGTATGAATCGTGCCTCGAGATAGAGCAAGATATAATGTATTTCCAGACTATGTTTCCTAAATCATTCTGCAAATGTTATTCTTGAGAGAAAAGTTATGTCTCTAATACTTAGTAGTATCTTCTCCCTTTGAGAGAAAGGGATTGAAGTCCTTTTCAAATCATGTGACAGAAGATTCCCAGAGCTAGAAAGATGTAGCAATCACAAAGAGTGAGAATAGTAACTTCTTGAACTAGTAGCTAAGAGTCCTGTGGTGATTAGTCGGGTTCCTTATAGGTTTTGGTTAAAGAGAAGTAAGAATAGTATAGCTTTTATGATGCAGAGCCGTCAGTTTGTTTGAGAAGGTGCACATTCAAATATGAGAAGAGTTGATGTTGAAGTAGCATGGTGTTAGTAATGATGAGTGTATGTGCTGAATGTGAGAACAGAGGGCACAAAGTAGTAGATGTAAACTAGGCTCATGATTTTCTTGAAAGGGGAGTCATGTGAGAATTGTAGAGTTACAAGCTTAGCTAGGTAAGGAGGTGTAATGGAGGAGTGAATACTATCTGACATAGGAAAGGGAGTGTGGTGATGGATTATGCTTAGACAGACCATGAGCTGGAGAATTAATTCGTGTCATGAGGGTTGGTGATCTAATAGTTCTTGACCTTATCTAGTAGTTTATAGTTACTCGAGTATATATGTATATGAGAAGTGTGGATGCATGTGTTTAGTATTAAACCTTAAGCTTGAACAGTAAGTGGGTATCATGTAAAGAGGGGACAGCAGGATGAGAGTGACACTATTAGTAGGAGGTCAGGTCTAGTAGACTTGACATAACATTAGCGAGAAATTAAGCTATTGACTTGAAAGAAGTATGATGCTACAAGAACATCATATGTGATCCTTAGATGAAGATACTGAATTGAGGCTAAGTCATTAGATAAGAACAAAGCCTAAGATGTATATCCATGCCAGTCTATAAGTGTGAGATATGTTGACTGGGTACCTGTAACGAGGTTTTAGCGGGCCTATGTTTCTAGAATATTACCTAGTGGTTATGAGTAGGTGTGATATGTCAGGAGAGTGTAATGCCCATGTTAGTACTAGACCTTGAGCTTGAATTTTGAGGAGTCGTGTAAAAAGGGGGATAGCGTTGTGGTAGTGATAGTCTGTATTGGGGGATTACTCTAAGGGGAACTCCCCATAGTGTATGTTCGGGATTAAGAGGTTGACTTGCAATGAATGCCATGTATGAGTGTGGTTTAGGTGCCTCTCTGGTTGGAATAGTGGATGGAGGATAGTTTGTTAGATAGCAAAGGGCTTAAAATGTGTAGCCATGATAGAGTAAAGTTATAGGAGGCTCCAACTTATGATTGCTACGAGAATCTGGATAAAACATTGAGTTGTCAAGATAGAGTAGGCTAATGTAGACCTTTTCTAGTACCCTTAAGAGTTAAGTCCAAGGAGGATAGTCATAGATAATAAGGAGATCTCTTTTGCAGTTCAGGATTCCTTCAGTCCAATCTAAGAGAACATAGAAGATAAGTGCTAGCAGACCGAAAAGGGAGATATTAGATCATACATCTTAAAAAGCGAATGTTGTGCCGGTGAGAGTACAAAGAAATTGAAGATGTGCATACCGATAGAAGAAGGTTAGAGGTTTTTATCGTGGAAGAATGTTTTAACAGCAGTTTCACAACTTTGAGTAGTAAGTAACCGAAGGATATAAGCATTTTATACATAGTGGTTCTCCAATCATCTAGAGGGTTGTACTTATGTCATAGTGAAGAGAATAAGTTCACAGACTTAGAGAGGTGACCTTTGATCTAAGGGGAAAATGTTTAGATAATGAGCCAAGGCAGACCTTGAGCTTTTGATAGTGATAAGTTGATCATAATGAGGCGTCAGTGCTTTCCTATCTCATATTCCTCATACTTCATCGTGATGATGCCCTATTCCTATCTATGCAAGGGCACCATGCCCATGATCCAGACTCAGTCACTCGATGCTGATACGTGCTCATGTTCACCTCTTAAAGTGAGAAGTGATAACTTCATTCAATAATTTTGATCTTATCTCATGAATCAATAGCTTCCAGCCTTTCCATTATCCAAGGCAAGGCTTGAGCTTTCCGGTATACACAGTTCCATAAACTTGTGATGAGTCCTAGTGGCATCATATCATGTTATTAATGTCCTCATATCAGATTTCCTAAAAGAATCATGCTTACGATATTATACTCTAAGCCCTCATAGAAATTTTGTCTTGGGTATTGATAATGATGATGATAGTTGATGAGTTGTGTTAGATGACAGGGAATAGGTGACGATTGTAGTACGCTTGTACCATTTAAGGTTACAGATAGAGATGAGACCTAGTAGTATGTAGAAATCAGGTAAGGGTAAATCGACATGCCTCCTAATAGAAGTTAATGAATTTAAAGTTGTAGAGGTGTTGTCATAAGTTTAGCAAATTCTGAGTAATGTCGACTTCTGAGAAGCTATGAAGTGATTAGGATGATAAGCTCAAAGGCGTAATTATCATTAAGTGAGGAATAGATGTATAGGAATGGTATTCTTTATAAGCAAGCCTCCAGAAAAGTGCAACACATAGTTCTCATGAATTAGATGGGCATGAGTATGATCAACTTAGAGGTAGCACTTGGTGACTTTGAATTAGGCTTGAAGATGATGGAAGTATTCCATAGACTTAGGTGATGATAGGGGTTGCAAGCTCCTGTTAATGAAGGATAGAACCCGAACAAAAGAGCATAGTAGTGAGGTGGATTAGTTAAGGGATCTTGGCTGAAAGCCCCGTGGGAGTTTAGAGATGAGTATTGAAGATTGTCTTTTTATGAATATGATTATCTCGTGAATAGCACCTTGGGGCTTAGAAGTAGTCTTGAACGGAAGAGAAGATGGTGGTAAGATGGAAACTGAGTAAGAGTTATATGCTTAAGCTAATGGAGTTAAGTTTTTCACTCCTAAGTCAGTGTTCACCCATGATTTGGAGTATTTGGGTAATTAAGTTCTTGATGTTATATTCCGGAATCCAAATAGAGACTAGTAAGATCGGTGGGGGATGGAGAGTTTAAGTTATTGAGTATCACCATGAGTCTTAAGTTTATTTGTACCTCATTACATAGCATCCTCATCAGTCGAGGATGAATGATCCCAAGGGGAGATATTGTAACACTCAATGAAAACACCAAACTACCCCTAGAATTGACCTTGCGTGTAACGTGTCTTCCCATGCTCCGTTTGCAAATCTGAGATCAGATTTGTGATCAGTATGAAAAACTAAGTTGGAAAATGGTCTCGACTCGACTTTGATGCGAAAAAACATGAATTATTTTCAAAGAAAATAAAAAATAGTGAGCTTTCTGCTCCCCTTCCGCGACGCGGAATCACACTTTGTTTTTGCAAAAATTCGACGAAGGTTGAAAATTTGCGAAAAATTAAATTTCAACACTGGTGTGTGAGGCACACCGGTACAAAAATGGACTTTTTCTGCTTTTAATTGAGAAGGGTAGTTTCAACCTTTCCCACACCTCATAATCCTAAATTAGTCGATTTTAAGCTTAAATTAAGCCCTAAGCGCTTATTTTCATCCATTCATACGTTCAAAACAAGAAAACCCTCTCAGGAAACTCATGCCCAAGAAGAATCAAGATTGTAAGATGGCTTAAGAATTCCTTCCAATTTTCAAGAACTCTTTCTCAGGTATGTAAGGCCACCCTAAAACTATTATTTTAAGAATATTTTAGAAATCTTAAGTTAGTTTTCAACCAAGAACCTTCAAATTCTAACTTAGGTTAAATTCATGTAAATTTTGTGAAGTATGTTAATTTCCATGGTACGTATAGATTTTTGATGAATATTTTGATTCTTGATTTCTATATTATTTAATTAAAGTATGGTTATCAAAGTTATACTCAGGTATGAACAAGATTCATTGTTGTTGGGGTTTCTTGAAAATCTTGTTACTATTCCAAAAAAAAAAAGACTAGTATGAGTATATCTTTCAAGCTAAGTTTTAAGAAGTATTTCAAGCTTGGTATGCGACAGATAGCCGAGTAAAAAATTTATGTTTTGAGACACTTGTAACAATAGTGTTTTTAGATAAAGAAAAGTTTAAGAAAATTTAAAGCTGGGCTAAGTCCCCGAAAGATCAGATGTTGAGAATTCATATTCTTTACAATTATGAGCTATATAAAAGTGTTTTCAGAATAGTATTGAGCACCAATACGAATGAGAGTAGAATAAATTACTCGAACTCATAAACTGTGTAGCCAACATAGGATAAGATGATACCTAGGTACATTCCTCATTAGCCACTAAGATGGCCCAATTTTGGGATGGATCCACTCCCTTAGTTCTTCGTTCCCTACCCCAGGAAAGTACGAGACTGCTCTGACAGCGTGGGTAAGATGTTGTATCATCACGAAACTCATAGTGATGATTGTCGATTAGAGAAACTCCCCAAGAAGTAAAGTCTATTATTTTACACATAGGGATTTAGTATTTTTTTATTAAAGTATTTTCTTTATTTATGTTGCATATTTAATGAAGTTGAGTCAAGTATAGAACTAAGTTTTGAGTACCATGTTTTATATACTTTTAGCTATGCTCATTAATGCGTTAATGTAAGGATTTCCTTTATGTTGAGTTGGACTTTTGAAAATTTTAAGAATATATACATGTATTTCATATGCATGAATCATTTTGGCAAGTTAAGTTATCTCTAGGTGCAGTTTTAAAGTATTTTATCTTCAGTACTTTTTGGTCATCTTACATACCGTACATTCCACGTACTGACGCCTTTGGCACCGCATCGTATCATGATGCAGATGCAGGCGTCTTTGTTAGTAGATGCTTAGTAGGACAGTCCCCATCAGCGGTCGGTGAGGCCTCTTAGCAACCAAAGGAGCTCAGGAGTTTTATTTATTTGTATTTATTGTTGTTGAAGTACCTATGAGCCTTCTTGGGCCTTATTTCAGAGTTAGTACCTTAGAGGCTTAGTAGACTAGAAAGGTGTTATATCAAGTTATTTCTTTGATAGATTTTTAGTCAAGTTGTATACTTTACTATTTTATTTTAAGTTTCATAAACTTTGATCCTATTATAGTCCATTTCAATATATTGTCTTCCGTTGAGTAAGTTAGCCAGGACAAGTGATTCGCTTGGGACAAAAAAGACTTTCAAGTGTCGGTCATGTCCAGGGTGTAGGCTCGGGGCATGACACATTAATCATCTAATGAATATTAGGGTTACCAAAATTGAAGCCTACTCTTGAGTCAATCCTCATTCCAAATTAATTTCCCAATGATTTATTTGATATTTCTTTCAAAAGTATAGTTAATTTTGGTATAGATATCCTTTTCAATACCCAACTTATCCATATTCCTCCTTACTTATGACCTCGATGAAACTTAAATAGTTGAAGGATCAATTGAAAGATTTGTTGGATAAGTTCTTTATAAGTCCAAGCATTTCACCATTAGGTGTTTTATTATTGTTTGCTAGGAAAAAGGATGAGTAACTTCAAATGTATGACTACTGGCAATTTAATAAGCTTACCATAATAAATAAGTGTCATATTCCAAGAATCGATAATCTTTTAATCAATTTCAAGGTGTAAATTACTTTTCTAAGATTGATCTTTGATTTGCGGTAAGGGAGTGAGGAATTGGCAAAAGACATTTGTCTCATTTTGATGTTTGAAGTTTTCTAGGATTGGATGGATATTATAGAAGATTTATAAAGGCATTTTGTAATGACTCGGACCTAGGGCCTAGTCACCATGCGATGGATGAGATACATGTAGGCACCTCACTAAGCCATCTTAATATATCAAGCATTCATAAGCATAAAACTCACAAATTTGTGGAAGTAAATGGGAAAGAGTCCTGTAACGCCATAGATCTTAAGCTAACACCCGATTCATTCCTCCTATACATATAGGCTCAACTTGATGACTTCTAATGTGGTAGTATAAATTTATAGGTTTTCAAATTTTATTATTATAGGTATTTAAAGTTTATTATATGTGATTTGGGGTCATAAGGCATCTCTTACTTTGTGCCAAGACCAAAGGATTCTAATCCACTAAGTTTCAGTGTGAATTCATACAAGGGTCAACTTCAAATAGGTATATCTCTTAGCATAATTATGTGACCTAATACCTACCAAATTATAGGTCCTTTAATTATCTTTCCAACACATCTGATTTTACCATATTCCAAGTTCGGAATAAAAAGTTATGACCATTTTACCAAAGCATATTTTGACTGTCGAAAGGGACGCCGGTCAATTTGAATACCTAATTGGTCACTGAATCGCTTTGAGAAGTTTCAAAAACTGACAAAAAGGGCGGTCTAAAGGTCCCATTTGGCATAATGCCAATTGGTTTGGCGATGGGACCCCTGAACTTCTAATTTCGCCATCAGAACATATTAAAATATTAATTTTTTTGACTTTTAATGATATTTATATTTTCCCAAGAAGGAGTTTCAACCTATAAACTCACATATACTCTTCTAAGCCATTTTAGCGTAATTCACTATTAAAATCCTCCCAAATCCTCTCCAAAATCCCCTATCTAATTGCAAGACTCTCAAGAGCTTTCATTGAAGATTGAGAACTCAAGGGATTCCATCAAGCCTCCTCAAGTTTTCTTCATTTATTTCAAGATTTATGGTATGTGGGTCTTTCATCCATAGGTTCCTCTACCCATGGAGTCCCTAAAATCCTTTTGACTAAATCCTTCAAAGTGAAGGTTGATTTATTATGGGTATTATCCATTACTCCTGTTAAGCATATTTATGTTGAGAATCTTCATCTATTGAAAGGAATTTCCTAAATTACTTCCAAGGGTTTTCTATTATAAACTAATTTATGATGTTTAAAGTCATGAATGTTATGATACCATGAAGTGTTGGGAAGAGATGATCTTACAATGCTAACTTCATGTTTGTATATCTATGTTTTGAAGGATGGTATGAATGATTGTGGTGGGTGTTTTGGAGTGATTTTAAATGGTGGATTTTGGAAGATTCCCTATTTTAAAACTACTATGGATCTTTGAATCTCCATGTGAGTTGCTTAAGTTATGGGATATGAGATGATTTTCATAATGCCCTAACTGGGGTTTCTCAATGATTGTTATCGGTTGTTTTTAAATGGTTCCAAGTGACAATGTTTTGCCCCAACTATGTATGTTACCCTTGAATTTCATGAATTTGATTCCCTATGCATGAACCAACTAAGTTTTGGAACTAAGCTCTTATAATGAAGTGTCTCATGTATGATGAAAACGTTTAACTATATGTATGCAAGTCATGAATATGATGAATGATGAGGTCTATCAAGTGCGGTTTGAAATGCATTGAATTAATATGAAAGTTACGTGGCATTATTAAACCCCTCTCCATGTTTTTATGGTATACACTTTTATGCATGTCATGATTATACTTATGTTTATATGCCCAATAGAACTAGTCTATTTGAAGTCAAGAATGAATGAATGATTAAGGTATGAGTCCTTCACCTAGTAAAGCTTATAAGATGATGATAGGCCGACAGTAGAGGCATAGACAAGATCTAGGAGCTACTTTTATGATGATAATCAACGTTAAAAAGTCTTATGCGATGAGTTAGTAGAATACCTCTCCATTATTTCAAAAGGCTTATGGCATGGGTTAGTAGAATACCTCTCTATACTAGATGATGCTATGATTCATGTTTATGGTCATTCCATGAGAGTTTCTCTTGGCACCGATGGACCTTGGGATGAATGTGGATGCTCCTTATTAGAAGAGGCAAGAGACCATTAGTAAAATCTTATTGTCCCATAACTACGTGCCATTGTAGAAAATAGAGGTCACCGCTACTAGAGGTTGACTTCTAGACCACCTGTTAGTAGAGGTTGCTTACTAGCTAGCTTTAGCGGATCTACTCAAGCATTTTAGGAGGTCACCTTGGAAAGTGACTTCCCCCTCCTTTCGGTGTAGTGGATACATAGGGACTCCATGGTTTAGCTCTCATGGTTTATGTCGGTTAAAGGGTGGTCTCACATATGTTCATATTCTCCTCATAGTCCTAAGATGTCCTTTTATGATTATTTAAGATGGCTCCTTCATGTTATGTCCAAGAGTGTTTTAAAGTTCATATAACTCATTATTTTACAAGTTCAAATGATTTCTTTACATATGTTTATGGTCCTTATTATTACTAGTGGTATTACTCATAAAGGTATATGACTTTCTTTTCAATTATTCGTGGTGATCTTCCTTATGATTTCTAATGTCTCATCATTGGTATGATGGTCCTTCATTTGAAGTAAATGCATTGTTGTTCCAAAAATATATTCGTATGTTGCTTATACATGATGACCTATGTCCCTTATTAGTCCAAGTCGAAATGCTTTATCATGAAATCATTTAAGTGCACACTCTTTACTGTCAACTTGCACTATGTTAAGTTTCATGGCTTAAGTAATGTCTTAAATGATCATATTGTTAATTAGTTCATGAGTTATGCTTGGTCGCATTGCATGATCACGTACTAGTATATTCAAAGTACTTACGCATACTTGTTTCACAGATGATCTAACCAAGTAGGGGTCGACACTCACTGATATCCTTTACATTGCTAGCATTTAGATCATAGAAGATTTTGCTTATGGTAAGTCCTCTAGTTCAAATATCCATCTTCTATCTAGTTTGTTTATATTAAGACATTGATACTCTTATTGCTTATATTGGGTATGTTGTTGTTGTTGATACTCTTATTGCTTTATATCTTATTTTGAGGGTGAGTTGGGGATATGTCTTGGCCCCTGTCCTATTCATGATTAGAGGTGTTGTTAGATACTTATGCTATGTACGTTAAGTGATATGTATGCTTCTATGGAAACTTATTCTTTAGTCCCTATCCCTTCTATGTGTTTGATGGTTGTTGATGGCATGTGATGAAAGTCCTAAGTCCTTATATTCCCATAGTTTGAGTCTTACTTACCCTTCCCTTAGTCTTTGTTTGTTATTTGATAATAGAAATTCCTATTCCCTTTCTATCCCCATTGCTTGAGTCCAAAGCCCCGAATCCTTTATATTTAATTGTTTGATGTTTACTTTATGCTTCTGCAACCAAAGGATGTGCTTAGTTATGCTTAAAGGCTTGTTTGGGGGTACTTTCGGGTACCCCATTCGCTGTGTCGTACCTAGGAGCTAGGCTCGGGTCGTGATAGGTCTAGGGGATATCATTTGAATGGAGGCAACATTTTAAAATATATGTAACATCTATAAACATACCAACTAGACCACAGATAAGTAGGAGCCTGTAAACAGTCGATTTCTGTCAAAATAGAAAAGATTCCAGACTTTACCAACATAGAAAGTAAAGCCTCCAAAAACTAGCATATACACCAAATCCAAAATACATTGCAAGAAAGGAAATTGGTGGAGTCCCGAACAAAGAGCTCACCATAATAAAACTAGTCTTGAATGTTGGAAGAACTAGACACGAACTAGGCAAGGAGCACTTGTCCCAATATGGTTAAATCATGTGGCAAAATATGTGTCAGTACTTTTGGAATGTACTAAGTTCGTGAGATGCAATGAAAACATAAAATTGTAATTCCATCATTCCTAAGTAAAGACTTACATGCATGGGATGGAAAGGTAACATTAAAATGAGCTTAAGCATGCACAAAGAATAACGTTAAATACGCATAAGAATAATGCATCAATAGAACATATGTGATGGAACCATGATGTGGATCACAGACATTGTAGGGATAGACCATAACCGACATATAAGACTATGTGAGCTACTGCATGAAATCCAACATAACCCCCTACATTGGCACGGGGAGACCACTTACTGCGCAGAACTCTGTCACTTAGCATGTATCATCATACACATAATTGGGCTACGTGGATCCACCAGCCTAGCCTACAAGGGCTCCTATGGTGGCACATAATTAATGGGGAAAAGGTTGCTTCTAGGGTTCCCTTACCGAATCTCACCTTGATTTCTCTTTCGGTGCTAAGTCATCCCACGATATCTTTAAAACACAGGCTTTGTCAAATAATGACTCTTGGAATCACAAGTAGCAATCTCAAGAGTAGCTTGGAACTTAAGGAACCACCAAGTAAGAATTGTCCTTTTATCTTGGGGACCTTCATAAACATTATTTAGAGCATTGTCATCATGCTTACATTTTTGACAAATCATCACTTTAAAATCTTTCTTTTGTGCCCTAATCGTTATCATGTATCATGCAAGACTTGACTTGAAACTTAGTGGGCTTAGTCATAGGTTAGAAAATTTATAAAGCATACGTGACATGCATGAAAATAGGAACATCATGGTTATTCAAAACAAAAAAAATAACCCATACTTCATCATTCAAACCCACATCATTGGGGTCATTACTATCAACTTAAAACACATTAAAATAGTTAGTAGAATATTATATGATAGCATTGAAGACATGTAGTAACATAAAACATCATGAAATTATCGTAAGCATACATGTAAAATCTTTAATATAGGACTTTGTGGGTGACAGGAGGCTCACAAATCAACTCACATACTTTAGGTGAAGTCTATAAAGAAGGAACTTCTTGTCATAGAAGAGACCCTTGAAAAGCTAGCCTCCTTAGCTTGTTCTTAAAGAGGAAGAATGTCTTAGGATTTTTGAAAGTGGAAGAATGAAGTAAATAAATGGGAATCTAGGGCTTTGTGTTCTAATTAGGGGGCCTAAAGAGTCATCAAAATGATGTAGTTTAGGTTTAGTATTGGCGGAAAGGACAAAATTTCCCTTCATTAAAACTGTCGAACACTATCCACCAGACCCCATTTAGGCTGTGGATGGGACCACGAGTCGTGGTTCTTATCGTCCTGTCCTCCTTTTCTAATATTCATAAATTGGTTATCAACAACAAAACCCCTATCTATGGGCCATTCTTTGATCTAGTAGTTGTGGATGGACACGTGGAGTCCTCCCACACTTAGCAAAAGTTTTTACTTTTCTGGACTCCCATCTATGAAGGTTGATTATGGGTCGTCCATGGGTTAACGATCCATCTTGTTAATTGTGGTTCTCCTTCCAAAAACTCCAAATTTCCTTTATGCTTAGAATTCACACCTATGACCCCTTCCACGAGCCGTGAATACTTCTACAGGCTATATATGCCCCTCATGGACCATTTTACACTTGCGGAAAATTTTCAACCTTCTGAAGTGCCCATCCACAAGCCTTCTTTATGGCTTGTGGACTTGGCTTCGTGGACTGACCCTGGGCATTTCTAGTCTAACTTTTCTATACTTTCTAGGCTCCTATTTTGATGGTCATTATAATATCTCCATGTTAAGAACATTTTTCCTAGAATGTACTTAAAAGTAGGTTCTAGAGAGTCCAAACATCATCTAACAACCCAGCATATATGCAAAAAATGCGATTTAAATTTCTTTTCGTGAAATTTTCAAAATTCATATTCAATATATGTCTTTAAACAGTCTACAAACATGGAAACGAGTGTATGCATCATGCAAAAACTTAAATTCAAGGAATTGGAGGTTTAGGCAAGAGTAGCTCAATACCTTAGGCTTGAGTAGAGTAGAATAGAAACAAGTAACACTTATCATGTTTGTTTCCTCGTCCTATGTAGCACCCTTAACTTGATGATTTCTCCAAAGCACTTTAATAGGTGCAACTTCTTTGTTTCTTAGCCTTTTCACTTGTCGGTCTAAGATTTCAACTCGGTCTAAGATTTCAACCGGTACTTCTTCATAACTAAAATTTTCCTCGATGTTTACATCTTCCAAAGGAACTATGGAGTTTGTATCACCTATGAACTTCCTCAAAATTGACACATGAAAGACCAGATGAATCAAATTCATTTTTTGTTGGTAACTCAAACTCATATATCACTTTGCTGACTCTTCTCACCACTTTATAGGGCCTACATACCTAGGGCGTAAATTTTCTTTTTTGTAAACCGGATCACACCTTTCACAGGAGATACCTTCAAATAGACCAAATCACCAATTTAGAACTCAAGATCGCTCCTACTCACATAGAGTAGGACTTTTGCCAACTTTGAGTCATTTGCAACTTTTCCCTTGTAAGCCTCACTTTCTCTATTGCATCCATGACTAAGTCTATTCCTAGCAATGCCATCTCACCAACTTCAGACCATCCAATAAGTGATCTACACTGTCTACTATACAGTACCTCAAATCGTGCAATCTCGATGGTTGCATAGAAACTATTATTGTAGGAAAATTCAATAAGAGGCAAATGCTCATCCCAACTCCCCTTTGAACTCTAAAATACAAGCTCTCAACATGTCTTCCAATGTTCAAATAGTCCTCTTGGCTTGCACTCAGTTTGAGGATGGAAGGCGGTACTCAATTTTACCTTATTACCAAGACCCGTTTGGAAATATTTTCAAAAATGGGAGGTTAATTGGACACCACAACCCAATATGATAGATAATAGAATCTCATGCAACTTCACCAATTCTTAGATATACGTATGAGCATAGACTTTGGCACTAAATGTTGTTTTAACCTATAAGAAGTGAGCCAACTTTGTCATCCGATCCACTATCACCTATATGGAACCAAAGTGGTTCTTGGTCTTAGGAAACCCACTACAAAGTCCATATTGACCTCTTCCCACTTTCAAGTAGGAATATCAATATCTTGGGCTAGGTCACTTGACCTTTGATGTTTGACTTTTACTTGTTGGCAATTCGCATGCTCGGACACAAATTTGGCAATATCCCTCTTTATACCGTTCCCCCATTAGATCCCCCTCAAATCGCTATACATCTTTGTAGAACCAGAATGAATAAAAAATAAGAAGAGTGTTGAGTTTCTTGTAATATCAACCTCTTTCAACTCACTATCATTTGGCACACATAATTTCCTTTGATATCGAAGTACACTACCTCCCACTTATGAGAAAACTTCTATCTTTTCATTAGGACTTTCGATTCAACTAAGGGGGAATCGAGGTCTTGCTTAGACTTAAGATCCTCAATCAAAGAAGATTTGGACCCATGTAGCACCATCACACCCCCCCACTTTCGGATTCATTCAACTTTACTCCCAACCTAGGCAACTTATGGATTTCCTTGGCCAACTCCCTTTTTCCATCATCTTCTACGTAAGACACACTACCCATGGAGACTCTACTAAGGGCGTCGGCTACCACATTGGCTTTGCCTAGGTGGTAGTTCACACTCATATCGTTATCTTTGAGAAGCTCTAACCACCTTTATTGCCTTAAGTTGAGATCCTTATGGATGAACACATGTTGAAGACTCTTATGATAGGTGAAGACATCTACATGAACTCTGTACAAGTAGTGATACCAACTTTTCAAAGCAAACACTACGCCCGCAAGCTCAAGATCACGAATCAGATAGTTCTTCTCATGTACCTTCAATTGCCTTGAGGTATAGCAATCACCTTACCATGTTTCATCAACACACACCCCAACCCAATCTTTGAAGCATCACCATACACAACAAACCCATCATTTCCCTCCGGCAAGGTCAAGATTGGAGACTAAGTTAGTCGATCCTTCAAGGTTTGGAAACTCTTCTCACACTCATCCATCCACACAAACTTTTCCTTCTTTTGAGTTGACTTGGTTAGTGAGGACGAAATGGAGGATAACCCTTCCACAAACCTTCTATAATACCCGGCTAGGCCCAAGAAACTCCTACTGTCCATAGGAGTCAATGGCCTTGGCCAGTTTCTCACCGCTTCTATCTTCTTAGGATCAACCTTAATACCATCACTTGATACCACATGCCCAAGGAAGACAACCTCGCTTATCCAAAAACCAGTCACCGGTAAAGCAATGGATTCTTTAGTTTAAGGTTTGAAGCAATGAATAATAATTAAGAAGCTAGGTGAGACATATATAATAATAATTGAGGAATTGAAATAGTAAAGGAGAGGATTCTTGTTCATTCTCTTGAAACAATAATATTCATTGATTAAATGATGATCAAATGCTTGTATAATCAAATATTTGTAGAGAACAATAGAGAGTTACGTTGTTTTACGACAAAATAATTAGATGAATTACAATTTTGAAATAATGCACTTAATATAAATTTCATCTAATTAACTTACTTTCCTAACCTTACATACATGTTAGTCATTACAGACATGAAGATCACAACTCTTTGACAAGATAGTCATGATTCTTTGAATTTTGGAACGTCGTTGGTGTCCATGCTTATCTTTTCTAAGATGTTCCCGAATTCTACGCCAACTTTTATTTTATTTTCAAAATTTTGATTGGTAGGCGTGTGAATATTAAAATCAGTCCTTAATTTATTGCCACACGTCCAATTCTTGCACCCATCACATACTTCCAAACACAACTGTAATATTAGATCTACCTCGCTCCAAAAAAAGAGTTATAAAGGTGTTATTTAGACATGTGATTTTAAGTTTTAATTTTAAATTTGTATTTTTGTATTCCATTTTAATAAATCTTCAAATTTAACTTTTAATTTTAAATCTTGAATTTTGAATTAAGATTCAAAATCATCTTTGAATTTTCAGATGAAGAACTAATAGTTTCTCATATTTTTTTTATTAAGACTCAAAGTCTTTGGATTAGGACTCGAAATCTTTAGATTAAGGCTCAAAGTAATATTGGTGTTTTTCTTGTCCTCCCCAAATTTTTGCCTATTTTTAAATATTGATTCTATCCATAATTTTATGTATGGAATATTTGATTATCTTTTTCAGATATTTAGTAGAAATAATAACTCTATGTAAAAGAAAGTGAGAAAAAAAATAGTTTATTTTATTTGGTAGAAATATTATTGCTGCAAAAATCAAGTGATTCATCACGTCGATTTCATGTGAAACAATAAAAAATTTTCTTTTCTTGCGATATCATTATATCAAGGTGGCTATGATTTAGCTGCAATAATATTTCTACTTTAACAGAATAAGGTATACTTCTTTTCACTTTCTTTCACATGTTAAAATTTCTGCTAAATATATAAAAAGACAATCAAATATTCCATACATGAAGTTGCGGATATTAATGTTTAAAAATAGGCAAAGTTCAGGAGATGACCAAAAAAGCACCAATATAGTAAACATGAGAGATTATTACCGCTACAAAGGATGATGTTGAGTTTTAACTCAAAGATAAAAGACTATTTTGGTTTTTTCTCTCCCAAATTCACCTCAAAGTAGAGTTTCAACTTTAAATTTGTAATTTTAATATTTTTAAAATTTAAAGTTGACCATAATTTTAAATTATGAAAAAATAAGCCATATTTATTGCAAAATAATAAGTCTAGCCTACGTTATATCCTACTTTATCAGCTCATATTTATTAAAATTGTATTCCATGAAATCAACAATTCTCCTCTCCATATGACCAGAGTTACTTAAACCATGTTTGAAATATTTATGATGAATTTCATACAAATTTAGATGTATTTATTAAAAGATATATTTTCGTAACTAAACTACATATTTAATATTTTCATTAAAATTAATAATTTTAATTTTTTGATTTCAAATTCATATTCCTACAAAGTACATTCTCTTAACTAAACTAGAATTGCTTGGGGTCGTAGGGGTATATTTGAAAAATATTATTTCTTTATAAGGGCGTAAGAATTGAAAAAGAGGAATTTTCATAGATAGCTTAGGCTTGAAACTTAATATGGTCAAATAGCTATATTTTACATAATTACACGCCATAACTTCGGCTATGTGACCTGGAAGGGAGAAGAGAGGCGAATTATATATGTATATTTGTCAAATTGTATGTGTATATATGTCAAATAATTGTATATGTGTAACTAATATACATATGTATTTGTATATCTGGAAATAGAGATTGGGAGAGAGAGGAGAGAGGCGAGCGAGATAGAGAGAGGGAGGAGAGAGGCAAGAGATAGAAGGTAGAGACTGGAGAGAGACGAATTATATATGTATATCTATTGAATTGACTGTGTATATCTGTCAAAATATTGCATATATGCAATTGATATACATATGTAATTGTATATCTGGCAAGAAATTGTAGTGAGAGAGGAGAGAGGTGATAGAGAGGAAGAGAGGAGAGAAAAAATTGCAACAAAATTCTATCTATAACAACAAAACCCTAACTATAGCTATAAATTGTAATTTTTTCAAACTATAGTGGTATAATGTAAATTTTTATCACATGTTTGCTTAGTTACATAATTTTTCCATAGAAAAGCATCTTCTTTATTTTTGGAAACATAACACTTGTAACTCAAATAGAGAAACTACTTACAAGTGGCTACCTTTTTACTTTCATATAATTATTCTCGTGCCTTTGATATCATGAGAATATATATACACTCTGAATGTATCAAGAAGGAAGAGGTAGTGCTTCAATTTAACTGTTTGATATCATCAGAGTATATTTGTAATAACTCTCCAGGTCATTTCTGTGTTCTATGATTATTTTATTATTTTATTAGTTTGAGCATGTGTATAGTGACATTGGGCCATATGTGACATAGTGATGTTGGTGGTTTGATTATTAGGTGGATGGTTTGAGAATTATGTAGTTTTTCGAGTTGAACAGAAGATTCTAACTGTAAAATGATTTTTTGTAGTAAATGTCCTAGTAAATAAATTCGAAGTAAAATTTTGATGGTTCCATCAGCTTTGAAACTGTCAAATAAGGCTAGGAGCATAATTACCCGAGATCTAAGGCTTCTAGTGTGACTTTAATTGAGAATTTGCAAAATCAGTTCAATAATAAGCTAACATATGGTTTTTATGATAACCTAGGTAAACATGCTCAAAAGAGAATTTTGATGGCATGGTCAGCTCTAGAACATCGAATTTAGTCTGGAATGACCATTCGTTGGATGGCGAGGACTTTCGGATGCATTTTGACCCTCTAAGTTCTTTTAGTTAAAATTAGCTAGAAAGAAGTGGGATCCTCATTTTTATCATAACGAGCATTGTTGGAAATTTTGACAACACTATGGGATCCAAAACATTGAAATTGATGTGGTTACATAGTTGGTTTGTGAATAACAAACATCAGATGGGCTCAGAATACCTCCGAAAAGTAATTTAACTTAGCTGGTGCAACTGCAGCAAAATAACCCTCTGCATTCGCAAGGGATATGCGTGTTCGTGGAAGCCAAATGAGTCAGAGCTCCACGTTCGTAGGGTGGGGGGCATGTTCTTGGAGGATTGGCCTGGACTCTGTTCGCAGAGGTTATTAAGCAGTGGCCTCATATAAAATCAGCATTTCGTGAAGTTTGAATATACAAACTTGTGATAGTCGTATCTTTGTGTGTATTTAGCGATTCAAAAGGCTAAATTGTACAGAATTTTGTGAGGAACATCGTGGGAACCTTGAATTTCAGATTTGGCATGTATTTCAAGGTAAGAATCACTATCTTTTCTGAATATATTATTGTAAATTGCCAGGAACTTTGTTTTGCGATATCCCATCTCTTATCAGAATTAAGTAAAATTGGGTCTAAACTATACTAATTTTTGAGACTTACGTTGTGGTATATTCAAATTCTATTAATTTGACCATATTTTTGAGTTATTTGACAAGGAAGTTGTTGTATATAACTTTTTTCAATGAGAAATGTCACTCAATTTTTGGGATGTTTCTTATTATTTTGAACTCAATTTATGGCTATAGACTTGGAGTGATGTCGTGGTTGTTTTACAAGGATTGGTTTGGTATTTCAAGCATGGGCCCTATTTTTTTCTATTTTAGTCACAATTAACATATTTTCCTCTATTTTTTGATATATTACAACAAAAATAGTTGTATTTATATTGTGATTGGTGTTTTGAAAGTTGAGAGATAGTTAGAGGTAGTCAAGAAAGGAAAAACTCATATAGACTGATCTGGAGCGCATTGATTCACCTTTCAGGTAGGTTAGGCTTTCCTCTACCTCTGAACTGGACTGAATTATATGTGTTGGATGCTTGTTTGTCGTTGGAAATCAACAAGTAACGTATGTGTATATATGTGTGTGTGTGTATATATATATATGTTATATGAGATACTGATGATCATGTGGGCACTATAGTGGCTATAATTATCAGAATAACTTACTGTAGAGTGGTCTGAGGCTATGATGGACCTGTTAGAGACCAACTACGGTCTTGTATTATTTCTAGTAATATGGTTACCTAGTTGATTACTTGTATACTTATTTGGGTTGTCCAATACAGGGATATATGCTATATTCTCGAAGTTGATTACCTGTTATACACCTGACTCTGCACTGAGGTTCTACTGTTGTGATTCTTTTGATATGTTGAGCCTTCTGGTTACTTGGCGACTGGGTTGTGATCCTTTTTATGAGATGTATATTATACCCTGGGATTTAGTTGGATTGTTTATTGTCCTTGGTATCTTTGTTGCATTACCAGCTGCGTTGCCCGCTATTTTGTCCTGGTTACTTGTTATACTTATGAACTGGATTGTTCATCATTGTTCTAGATACTTGGAATATTGATGGTTCATTTGCTTTCTACTGGCCTTAGCCAAGACTTAAGCAAGTTCTATCCTAAATCTACATTGTTCAAGCCCTATATTGTTACAAATATGCATGGTATGCCGGAGGGGAACTGATAATAGGAGACCAGCTAGGCAGTTGACTATACCTGGGTTTGAGTCCCAAATGATGATTTCAGGTGGCTATTCCTATGATCTGACTATCCCATGGCCATATCTGTGTGTCCGAGTCCTGGATGATGCTCTCCATGGCCTAAGTCATCGGTGGCCATTCCTGTGTGTCGAGTCCTAGATAACGCCTCTAAGGTTTGAGTTACAGATGATTCTTTTGAGTTCTTGACTTACTTGGTTGTTCTTGGGGATCAGAGACATAGCTTCTTGTTAAAACGCTTGGCCCTGATTGACTTCCTTGACTGGAGGCTAGGTAGGGAAGGGGGTGTGTTACCTTGAGTAATACTTCAGGGTTTGAGTCCCCATGTGATGCTGTATCTTGTATTGATTGAGATCTTTGTACCGTATGTTACTTCCTCATATATCCCTACACTTATACGCACCTTGATTGTGTATGAGTGTACCTTCTGGGTTTATGGGGGCCCAATTAGCATACAAGAATAAACACTAAGGTCTTATACCCACGTATAACACCATACCCCGACCATATGATAGTTATGATATGGTTTTGTCGAGTTGCATCAGTTGATTGGTTGTACAATGGCTGGTCCTGCTCAGGTAGGTTCTCCTAATAGTGCAGATATAATTGACACTTGACCTTCGGATTCCATCAGTTGGTGCCACTGCTTATTTCTTGGGTTCACTTAGTTGGGATTTCGCGGTTCTACAGACATGCTTACTTTTGACCTGGGTTTAGCTCACTAGGTATTTAATGAAAATAATTTGCAGAAAATCTAAAAGAAAGGGACTAAAGGTCAATTTAACAATGAAACAACATTTAAAAAAAAGTAGTAGAAATATTACAATCATCTTGTTTGTCCATATGCATATAAACTACATCATAAGCGGATGGGACCATATCAATCGATCTCCATCAAATAGAAAGAAGTCTAAAATAGTGCAACATAGAACATAAACGCCTCATAAGGGCTACAAATACATTGTCTTAAATCAAAGCAAAAATACAAGATAAAATGAAAAAGTAGAAGAGTCTCGAACTATGGGCTCACTCAAATAATAAGCTAGTCTTAAACGCTGCGTACTAGCCACGAGCCAATGAAGGAGTGTCTGTCCCTACATGGTTAAATCATGCAGGCAAAATATGCATTAGTACATTTGAATGTACTATGTATGTGAGATGCAATGCATGAACGAAATTTTAATGTAATCATTATTAAATGTAATATATAAGTATACATATGATAAAAGATACATAAGTAAGATTAAACATGCACAAGAAATATAGCTCCAGATCAATACGAAACAATGCATAAGAAAGCACATGTAATGAAAACAAAACATAAGATCATAAGGCTTGTGGGAATTGACCATAACTGACAATAAGACCATGTGAGCTACTACATGGAATCCAATGAACTCCTTCCATTGGGAAAAGGCCTGCACTGCTTCCATTGGAAAAAAGGGGAATCTACTTGCAAAGGTAGATATCCAAAACTATTAACTTTGCAATTGCATCTTTCATAACATTTGGGCCTACGTGGATCCACTAGCCTAGCCTACAAAGGCTCCTATGGTGGCACATAGTTAGGGACATTAAGATTTAGTTTCAAGGGATCATGCCTCAACTAAGCGAATAAGTCTCAATCTCTAGTCCTCTCAGTGTTAAGTCTTCCTACAGAATCTTTAAAACATATTTTTAGAATCATAAGCAACAATCAATAAGAGTATCTCAAAACTTAAGGACCTTTCTTTAACATCTTTTAGGGCATTTATCATCATACTTTGATCTTTAAAAACTTAACTTTGAAGCTCTTCATTGATGCCCTAATCATCATCATAAATCATAGAAAGCTTTACTTGAAAACTAAGTAGATTTAGCTTTTATCATGGAATAATTATAAATTGCATAAGTCATAAGGAAATTTCTCTTTTGAAGGAACATTGAAAACGCCCAACCTTTATCACATCTAAAACCATCATGGAGCCATCATCATCGGTCAAATATGCATATTTATACATAGCAAAATAGTTGCTAAACTTCATAGCTATTGATAACATAAATATCATGAAATCATCATAAGCATGCACATTAACTTGAGGGACTTAAAGAAAAGGTAAAATATTTAATAAGGAACTTTATGGGTGGAAGGATACCCATAAATCAACTCACATACCTTAGGAAAACTAGAGAGAAATGAAATTGAAGCCTTTAAGAAAGAAACCTTAGAACACTAGCCTTGCCCTAACTTGTTCTAAAGAGCCTTTTTGTCTTAGAAAATTTTAGAGTTGAGAGAATGAAGAGAATGGGGCTTCTTAGGGCTTAAAGGCTAATTTAGGGCCCTTTTCCCATCCCCAAAATAGTGTAGTTTAAGGGTAGAAAGCACAAAAATGATCAAACTACCCACTCATTAAAACTCCCAAATTCAACCTACGAAACCCTAATTATAAGCCATATGTTTATCCATGGCCATAAGTCCCTCTCGTCTGATAACACACTTAAAATTCCTGGAAATCAACTTTACTGGATCCAAAGCTATGAAGCCATGTTATGGGCTGTATAATCTTTTACAAGCCATGGTTGGACTCGTAGAGTCCTTCCACACTTAGTTATTTTTCTCCTCATCCTTGGCCTTATTCCACAGGGAAGCCTGCAAACTGTATCCTAGTTTATGGGCCATCTGATAAAACGTAGCTCATCCGTCAGAAATCTCCAAATTTCCTTCATGTCTGATAGTCTCACTCACGACACCACCTATGGGTCATATTACTTTCTATGGGCCATTATTTGGTCGATAGGTTACCCTACACTTGGAAACCTTTCCCCTTCCTGAAGTTCTATGATTAAGAACGAAATCTACCATCCATACATCCACCTTTGCGCCATAAGTCACCCCTACAAACCAGACTTTAGGTCATTTTTCAAGACAATTTTTCTATACTCACGGCTTCTAAACTAGAGGTCGTTTCAATACCTCCCTCTTGGGAACATTCGTCCTGGAATGTACTTAAAGGCATGATCTAAGGAGTAAACTAGCACCTAATGATCTAGTATGCATGAAAAAATGCAAGTTAAACATCATTTCTCTAAAATTTCAGATTTCATACTTTAAACATGTCTTAAAACAATTCATAAACAAATAAATGCACACAACATAAAAAATTAAAATGCATGGAATTTGAGGTTTTTGGAAGAACTTCTTAATACCTTAGGCTTGAATTGAGTGGAATAGATGTGGAGAACGCTTTATCATATCCGCTTCCGCTTCCCATGTAGCACTCTCAACTTGTTGGTTTCTCCAATGCACTTCGATGGATGCAACTTTCTTGTTCCTTAGCTTTTTCACTTACCAGTCTAGAATTTTGATCATTACCTCTTAATAACTCAATTCCTGTTTGATGTTCACATTATACAAAGGAACTATGGAACTTGGGTCACCTATGAATTTCCTCAACATCAACACATGGAAGAACAGATGAATCAGATGCAACTCTTGGTTAGATCCAACTCATGCCACTTTTTCCACTCTTCTCACCACCTTATAGGATCCCACATATCGAGGACTTAATTTTCCTTTCTTACCAAATCGGAGCACACCCTTCATTGGGTGCACTTTCAAGTAGATTCAATAACCAACTTGGAACTCAAGTTCCCTTCTTCTCACATCGGAGTAAGACTTTTGTCAGCTTTGGACTGTCTATAATTTCTTCCTTATGCTTTTAATTTTCTCCATAGCATTTATCACCAAGTTCATTCCTATGAATTCCACCTCACTGACTTCGAACCACCCAATAGGTGATCTACACCGCCTACTATACAACGCTTCAAATGGTGCCAGCCCAATACTTGTATGAAAGCTATTCTTGTAGATGAACATGATAAGTGGCAAGTGCTCATCCCAACTCACCTTAAACTCCAACACACAATCCCTCAATATATCCTCCAATGTTTGAATAGTCCTCTCGACTTGCTCGTTGGTTAGGGAACGAAAAGTTATACTTAACTTCACCCTAGTGCCAAGCCCACTTTGAAAAGATTTCCAAAAGTAAGAAGTAAATTAGACTCCACCTTCCAATATAATGGATAGTGGGATCCGATGAAACCTCGCCAATCCTTGAATATACAAGCGGGCATGTTCCTCGACACTAAATGTAGTCTTGACTGATAAGAAATAAGCTGACTCTATCATGTAATCAAGTATCACCCATATGGAGTCAAAATGATTTTTGGTCTTTGGAAACCCAACTACTAAATCCATGTTGGTCTCTTCCCACTTCCAAGTAGGAATATCGATATCTTATGCTAGGCCACCTGGCCTTTGGTTTTCAACCTTGACCTATTGGCAATTGGCATGCTCTGACATAAATTGAGCAATATCCTTCTTCATTCTATTCCACCAATAAATCTCTCTCGAGTCTCTATATATCTTGGTAGTGCCGGGATGAATGGAATATGAAGATTTATGGGCCTCTTACATGATCAACTTTTTCAATTCACTATCAGTAGGCACATACAGCTTCCCTTGATATCGCAGTACTCCATTTCCCCCTTGTGAGAGAACTTCTACTTTTCCATATATTAATAAGGTTTTCAACTCACTAAGGCGGTATCAAGATCTTGCTTGGCCTTAACCCCATCAACCAAAGAAGATGCAGACCCATGAAGAACCATAGCACCACCACTTTCAGACTCACGAAGTTTCACTCCAAGTCTAGGCAACTTATGGACATCTTTAGCTAATTCCCTTTTTCCATCATCTTAAATATGGGACACACTACCCACAAAAAATTTTGTAAGTGCATCAGCTACCACGTTGACCTTTCTAGGATGGTACTTCACAATCATATCATAATCCTTCAGTAGCTCTAACCACCCCTACTGCCTCAAGTTGAGATCTTTTTGGGTGAAAACATATTAGAGACTCTTGTGGTCGATGAAAACATCCACATGAAATCCATACAAGTAATGTCGCCAAATCTTTAAGGAAAACCACCGCCACAAACTCAAGGTCATGATTCAGCTAATTCTTCTCATGTACTTTCAACATCTTTGAAGCATAGGAATGCAGTTTACCATTTTACATTAACACACAACCTAACCCAATCCTTGATGCATCAAAATACACGACGGACCCATCATTTCCCTCTAGCAATGCTAATATAAGGGCTAAAGTTAATCGATTCTTTAAAATCTGGAAACTCCTCTCATATCCATCCGTCTACACAAACTTAGCCTTCTTTTGAGTAAGCTTGGTGAGTGGAGACGAAATAGTGGAGAAGTCTTGCACAAACTATCTATAGTAACCAGCTAGACCTAAGAAACTTCTTATGTCGGTAGAAGTCAATGGCCTTGGCGAATTTCTCACTGTTTTTGTCTTCCTAGGATCAACTTTGATGCCCTCTCTAGATATAACATGCCCAAGGAAGGCAGCCTCATCTAGCCAAAACTCACATTTATCAAACATTGCATAGTGCTTATGTTCCCTTAGGGTTTGCAACACTACCCTTAAATTTACCATATGCTCTTGCTCAACTCGGGAACAAATAAGGATGTCATCGATAACACCACAATGAACATGTTGAGGTTAGGCTTGAACACCCTATTCATGAGTTCCATAAATATCGCTAGTGAATTGGTGAGGCCAAATGATATCACCACAAACTCAAAATGATGATACCTAGTCTGAAAATCGTCCTAGCGATGTCACTTTCTTTCACCCTCCATTGGTGATAATCGGATATCAAATCAATTTTTGGAGAAAAGGGTAGCCCCTTGTAGTGGATTAAAGAAACTCATCTATCCACAGAAGCGGATACTTATTTTTTATGCTTACCTTATTGAATTTCTAGTAGTCAATGCATATACGGGGCGACCCATCCTTCTTCCTTACAAGAAGGGATTAAGATAGGTTGAGTATCAGGTAAGAGGTCTATACCAAAGTCTATCTCCCTCTCGGGAGGAGCACCTGGCAACTCATCTGGGAAGATATCATGAAGCTCACTTACAATGGGGACCGACTCAAGAGAAGGGACTTTAGAAGAGACATCCTTAATCCTTACTAAATGGTAGATGCATCCCTTGGAAATCATTTGCTGGCCTTTACAAAATAAATGAACCGACCCACACATGAAGAATTACTATGCTCCCATTCAAGAACTTGTCATGATCCGGACCTAGGGTCTAGGAGTGACATGGCGAATGGGAATCCAAGAGTCCCCAAATAAGCCTCAAAGTATCCATATTCATATAATCAGTTTGGAAGCGTATACAAATAGTAAACTCATAGTTCTAAGGGATAGGACTCACGCTATGGGGATGTCATGGGGATAAGGGATTAACATGGACTCATATAGCACCTAGCACATAAGAACTAAGGGGCGGATAAGTATGACTCACTCTATGGGGGTAATACCGGACTTAGGATTTTCCATATTTCCACATCAAAACATACTTATCATAATTCTCATGATCAATTCATAATAGCCATATCCAATAGATAACCATAACCATAGACTCCAAATACAATACATAACATATAAATCCAATAAAAGTCTACAAGATATCCAACAAAGCCTCTAGTCATAGAATAGGATGGGGGCTAAGATATGTCCCGAACTCAACCTCAAAGTAAATAACAAAATGGAAATAATATAAGGTAGATAGATGGTGGCTTGTCCTTGGAAGATAGGACTCACCAAAATACTTTCTCAAATCCGATCTAGCCATCAAACGGTGGATGAAGGTAGTCCCGGTCCCTACATGGTTAGATCATGTAGACAAAGGTATGGTTTGGTACATTTGAATATACTAAGTATGCGGGCGTGAAATGCATATGACTTATCAAACTTGCGTTCAACGTCAGATGGCAAAGGCAAATAATATAGAAAGAAGTATATACAAAGAAGAGTATTATAACAACATGCCATGAAATACATGATGCATGAAATGCAATAATGCTCATATATAGTGGGGATGTGACCTCAACCGACAAGAGTAGAGCTATTACTTGGAATTTGGATGAAATTCTCTCACCGGTAAAGAGGTGGCCTACTTGCCAAAGGTAAACGATACTTCACCTTATGAGCATCCCCATTTCGTATGAAGCAACCTTCCTTACAGGCATCCCCATTTCGGATAGGATTTTCACAATATTTCATATCATACTCTCCTTACGGGCATCCCATTTTGGATAGGATTTTCATATACATATCCCTACGATTGGCTCATAGTTCAAGGAAAGGGAGACGGCCCCCCGATCCATCGATGCTAAGTCAAAGATCCCACACGAGTACTTATAAATATATATGCTTTCAAAAGAGGCAATGGCACTTTCAAATCATTGCAATACACATTTAGGTTCAAAAGACAAACATATTTCTCATACATTCATAATTAAGCTCAAAAGCCAAATCATAGTTCATAATCATCGTACTCATGTACATGAATAACTCATTTACATATATGAGGTGGTACAAGCACCCAAAATGCTCAAGGAGCCATAATAATAGACATTTATGTATTTACATTCTTGTCATAACCAATATCTTGTCAATAATCATTTACATAAACATAATTGGGCTTAACTGTCACGCCCCAAAAAAAGGGAGGCGCGATTGACACTCGATACCATCATTGGCCTAGTAAACCACTACATATGCTAGTTAATCAAACTTAGAGACCAGAAAAAAATCAGACAGCATAACATTTGAAAAACTAAGCCTAGAATATTTAGGTCATGACATGATCAACAACAAATCATAATAGCAAGATAGGTAAACTAAAACGATAAAGTACTAGCTAGCCGACAAGGCTGCAACAATAGAGGTACAGGCACACATTATATATACATATCAATCTTATAACTGGAGACTACAAAGCATAGAAGAACCAACCCAAAATAGCATGTCCATAATAGCCTCTAAGAGAACCACTAGTACTGTCAGGACGGAGCCTCGACTATACCCAACTGTACAACAAAAGGTAAGCATCTTGTGAAAGCTCTAAGAAGGGATGGAGCTTACCAACTCAAAACTGAACTGGGCTCCTAGTGGAGGAGTCGAACAAATCCCTACCTAAACCTGTATGCATGAAATAAAATACAGTTAACTAAGCAAGTGCTGTCCTAATGAAATGGCGGATAGTTTCGTATAACATTCATTCCTGACCGCCGCTGCCTGCTTAA
>JAABOM020106071.1:0-25304 GCA_011800125.2 Solanum clarkiae
TTTGTTTATGTTTTTGTTGCTTGGGCATGTTGACATATGATTTCGTGGAATCAAACTTTTGAATTAAGGAAATCAACTAGTCTCATTGATTGTTAGTTCATTTAATTTGTGATTTATTCATCTTTGATGAGTTGAAATTTTAATAAAATTAATTTATTTTATTATTTATTTTTTAATTTTTTTTAATTTTATAGAAGGGGTCCATAGAACCGCCCAAGAACCGGACCGGACCGACAGTACGGTCCTTGGGTGGATTAACGAAAATAATGGGTGGTCCGCGGTCCAAATTTTTCAGAACCGATATATAGTGGGTGGTTCCTGGGTTTGATAGAAAAACCACCCACCCGGACCATGCTCACCCCTAATAAAGACACTTAGCAACTACTACACAACTATTAACTGTGTCTCCACTCTTTCACGTGTTCATATGCTCCCATACGTAGTCACCTTTAATTCTACATACATACTTGGATACCACGATACACGAGTTCGTTCTACTAAATAAAGTTCATGTGTTGTTCTACCTCCTATGCATTTCATTATTTGTGTAACTTACTCTTTTCATTATGGTATTGTCTTTGTGATTATATATGTGTCATATGTTGTATCTACATTCCTACATCTCCAATATTATGATCACCAAAAGAATTATTTCAAAGATAATTGAAAGATAAAGTATATTGCTTATTTATGGGTGGTACCCCGAGGGGTGGAAGAATCACCTAGCCAGGGTCGATACTATCATGGGGGTAGCCCAAGGGGTTTAAAAAAAAAGCCTAGCTAGGGCCGATCCCGATATAGATTTACCACTGATCAGCTAGTCATTTGTATTACATGTTGTGCACAGATTATACAGTATAGGTAAAGTAATAAAAACAACATAAAGTACATGAGCCCACAGTATAACTAAGGGGTGGTCTCTTATCCTACACCAGTGCATAGTTTCATTTGAGTTGTTACTTCATATATAGTATTTCCTTCCGTACTTATTCAGTACATTATCTCGTGCTGACGTCCCTTACGGGGGACCTGCATTTCATGCTGTAGGTACAGGTGCTAGTAGATCTTCTTATTAGGAGTACAGGATATCCAGCTGTCGTTACCAATCTCCAAGTTACTTCAGAGCTTTGTGTGTTTAGAGCTTATATCTTTTTTGTGTTGTATAGTTAGCCGAGGCGGGGCCTATCCTGACCCTTATCAGATACTTTTCCTTGTCTAGAGGCTTTGTAGACTATGTAAATTAAAGTGTGGTCATGTTTCGTAATTTAGACACTGTGGCCCCAACAGCCAAGACATATGGATTTCTTTTTGGCTTGTTATTACTGTCTACTTTCTTAAAGGCATGTTGAACGTAGAAATCCCTCATAGTATGTACAAATAGCGCATAGATATAAGTTGGTTCTCCCAGGCCTTATTGGCCATAGGTGCCAGTCCGCCTTAATGGAACTTTGGGCGTGAGATTGATACTCCTTAGCTTATCGTAGTTGGGTTACCAGATTCATCATTATATTTTTGTTGTTCTTAGTAGCTTTGCAATCTGGTCTTGAAAATGATAGTTAGGTACCTGGATTAGAGTGAATGATGTATATGCCCTTGGTATAGCTGCTATATAATTTTCATTGTCAATGTAGATTGAGTCATCGCTTGAGGACAAGAAATAATTCTAAGTTGAGGTGTTGATGTGCTATCAAAATATAGCACATGTGATGCCGAAAACAAGGAAGTTTGTAAGTACTTAATGCAACTTTTATGGTTTTTATGTGTTTTTGTGTTTTTCTTGCAGAAATGTTTGGTTAGAATGATTATGGAGAAAAAATTACAGATTTTGTTGAAGCATAGGGCATATGAATTCACCTATGAGTCATAGCCCAAGATACGAGTCGTAGAATGCTATTGTAGCAAAAGACAAAGACCAAAAAAATCAGAAATCTACTAAGTGGAGGTCAACCCTAAAGGCCACCCTACGAGTAGTAGGTCTCACTACGACTCGTATAGGTGTACTTGTAGCTGGAATTAAAGAGCCAAAACTTTAGACCAAAAACTGAAGGCCTAGACTACGAGAGGAGCATACGAGTCGTAGCCAAGCTACGACTCATACCAGAGGGTCGTACCAGTTGAGTCCAAGAAGCCAATAACCTGATATAAGACTTCGATTACGAATCGTAGGTCACCCTATGAGTCATATCTGTGAGGCGTACCAGCTTCCAGCTGTTTTTTCTGTATAATTCTTAGGGTCATTTTGTAAACACTATAAATACTTTAAATTAGGGTTTTATTAAGGGAGATTCAAAATTCAAAAGAGAAGATCATCTTTGAATATATTCTCAAGGAAACTTTTATGGTTTTAGCTTAGTTTATCATTTTCTCTTGGAAAATCCAATTATGGGGATTGCAAATCTTGTTTTGTACTTATTATCAATCTATTAATCTTGTGGTTTGCAACTTGTGGTGTCTTCAATCTTTATTACTTTGGGTAAAATTCTCAATCATGTCTTATACTTACATTTTTGTTGATTTTTCCTTAGCCAAAGTAGCTAAGCAGCCACAACTTGGGGTTGTAGGAATCATGGATATTTGACTTGAGATAACCTAGGTTGGTGTATTTCTATGATTAGGGTTTTGCATGTATTGTCTATTTCTCTTCGTTATGATTGTTGTTTGGTGGTGGATAACACCAAATCCCGCCTACTATCATGATCCCGACCAAGGTAGTGACGAATAGGAAAAGAGAAATAGATGACAGGATTCAATTGATGTGTTCTTTTCTAATCAACCAAACCTAGCCAAGGGGAGGTTAACTGGGACAATAGGTAATGGTTAGTTGGCACGCCATGATTGTCGACCAACCGCCATGGTGAAATTCGAGCTTCACCTTCACAAGAGGGCTAGAAGAACTTAAGTTACCATCCTGCATACAAATCTCTAATTGTAGTCATATTATCTAGGTTAATCGAGTCAACGAACCATGGGGAACACAGTTCCCAATTTGTCCCTAAAATTGAGTATTTTCCTGCATCATCGTATAATGTTTATTTTACTTTGTTTTTGAATCACAAAACCCACCATTTAGAAATTTTAGTTATAGATACTTCAAATGATTGATAGTGAATTCTCATAGTCAAACCGTGTATTTCCTATGGATTCGATCCTAACATTTGGTTAGGTTAATTACTGATAGCAACTGCTTTCTTATTAGAGTGTGAACGTCATCAGAAATTATGGCATTGTTGCCAGGGAATACATCTAGGTTTTGACTTGATTTCATTATTAATTAGTTCTAGTGTTAATTTCTAAACTCTCTTGTTTTTACTTTTGTTTTGTTTTTGTTAGTTGATTTTAAATGTAGGTTGTTGGCACCATGACCGAACAAAAGCTCTACGTCACTACTTATCTATTGGAAACTTTATAGAGGCATGTCCTATTCTATGGGCAAGAGTCTGAAGACCCTCGAATGCACCTGCAACACTTTACTCAAACACTAAGGAGGTTTCTTGGGACAAGACATCCTGCTTAGGAAGCCATGGCTCTTCAAGCTTTCCCCCTGACTTTCCGAAGTGAGGCCGCGGAATGGTGGTCAATTCTCTCACCTGATGTTTGTTCTAACTGGAGGAGGTGCAGAGAGTCTTCCTCATGAAATTCTATAAGGGGCCCAACAAGCAAGAGTTACAGAATAACATTTGCAATTTTAAACGGGTGCCAGGAGAATCTTTGGTAGTAGCTTGGGAAAGGAATAAGAAGTGCGTGGCAACAAATAGGAACCATTGTCTGACTGACAATGAATTGGTGGCTAGCTTCTATTGAGCATTAACTTCTGAACAACAAGGTCATGCTGATGCCTTATTCGAAGGGGAATGTTGGGCATTTCTGGGGCAACCATTTAGCAAAATTATCAAATACATGGATAAGTTGTCTGCGATCATGCAAGTTTACCAACCAATGCAAAAGAAACTAGTGCTACCCACTAGTACATCCGAGGAACCCCAAGCACTACCAGAAAAGAGAGTGTGGCAGACTGGTTAAGGTTGCCCCACCAGTAGCGTATCACTGAGAAGCTGACAAGGATTAAGCACATGCTTGAACAATTCCTGACCAAGGTCAATGAGCAAGATGATATTTTTTGGGAGATAAAGTTTGATATTCTTAAAAGTAACTACAAAGTGGAACGATGAACCATGTCAATGCAAAGGCTTGGAGCTAGTATAGAGCAGCTTGCCGAGAAACTAGAGGCAATGCAGGATGAGTAAAGGAAGAACAGAAAGAGCAGCGATGGAATTCATGGAGAAGCCTGATTATCCATGATGGCATGATCGAGCCACGACATTAAAAAAGGCCCTTCTTGGGAGGCAACCCAAGCATCTTTTATCTTTTTTATTATTTTGAGACATTTTTATTTGTTTAACTTGTTGGGTTTTAGTTTAATATTTTTTTGTGAGTGTTAACACTTTGAATCCACTGTATTGTCTTGCATTTAAGTGTATCTTGATTAATTGATTGTAGGAATGAACCAGAAAAATGAGGAGTAGAGAGATTTATGCCTGGAGCAACCTCTACGGGGAGGCCTACAAGTCGTAGTCATCACTACAACTTGTAGTCATGCCTTGTAGAGAGAAACAGAGAGTTGCGAAAGTTGGCATATATACTATGAGCCAACCTTACGATTCGTAGAGTCCCTTATAAGACGTAAGTGAGGTTCATAGTACCCAAGTATAAAAATAGAATTTTCTTTAGTGTTGGGTCCACTATGAGATCGGGACCTACGAGTCATATAACATCCTACGACTCGTAGTCGGGGTCTCGTAGGCCCGATCTATGAAATTTTAAAAGGTAACCCGATTTGGAATATTAAAAGACTAACGTCTTTTGGCTTCTTATGCCCCTTCATGAAATGGTTCTTCTCACTTTATAACCCCCAAAATATCACTTTTCACTATTTTATTCATCCTCCAAATCATTCTTTTACTACATCTCCCGACAAGTGCATTTTACCTAGTTTATGGACTTTTCTTCTTCTTGTCATCGCACAGTCATCTTTAATCTGGTAAGTTTTCATGGTTAAGTTTGGTATACATCTAAAATAATCTTGTTTTGTGGGTATTTGAGTGAATATCGTGCGATCATGATTAGAAAAACCATGTGACAATGATTGTGATAGTGGGAAGAGCATGATTTAAAATTGTCTACGCATCTGTAATGAGTCGCTTCTTGAATTCTACCCTTGTTTTGTGATTATGAAGTATGATGTTATGTTGTATGTGTCTATTGTGTGACTTATGGGTAATTATCTGGTGAAACCATGTAGGAGTTGAAAGTCATAAATGTTGGGGGTGGTATCATTCTGTTGTTAAGAATGACTATTATATGAACTTGAGTAAACCTTTGCATGTCTCTAGTTGTGCTTGACTATTGTTGAAATTGGGTGATGTCCAAGATTAGTTCATACTGGAAATATTCTAAATAGGATGGAGAATTTGCGTTTCATTTTGGGATGATTGATAAAGTGTGGTGATTAGGCTTATTACTGGGTTATTTATATGTTTTTGATTTCTGATGCTTCGTAGTTAATTTTTTATCATTGTGGAAAGGTTACAGGCACCCAGGGTGCTCTTTGTTTTCTGCTACGAGGACTCACTACAAATCGTATGTCATCCTACAAGTCGTAGTGGCCCTTTATAGAAGGTAATAGTCATCAATGGTGCCTTAATATTTTCCATACGAGGTTTACCTACGATTTGTAGAACTTTTAACAACTCATAACGATTGTCTTATGGCCCAGATCTGAATTTTCAAATGTTTCTAGAATGAGGTATGAGCGTAGAATGTGACTCGTAGATTACCCTACAAGTTGTACCTGCATCTCATAGCTGATTTCAGATAACTTGGTACTACGAGGCTACAGTACGTCTCACAGGTCACCCTACAAGTCATACCTTCACCTCATATCTGCAACCCTCCACCTGGTTCAGTTGTTTTTCACTTTAGTATTTGTATTGTTTCTTGTTTGATTGCTTTATGTGTTAGTAATTTGTGGAACAAAATATCATGGGACTCATGCATTGGTATATGTTGAATTTTTAGATATCATGACTCCAAGAGGTCGAAAGAGAGCCGCCTCGACTTCAGGACACTGACTAAGAGATGAGACGTCGGATGATGAACAATTTACTGAAGAGATAAATACGCACGCAGATCCTGAGGCTAATGTGCTCGTGATGAGATCACAAATAACAAGGGTTCCGATGGAAGTGGATAGCCCCTCCCAGTATGAAGAGGAGGGTGATGATGAAGGATCATATGATGATGCTTCGCTTTCTGAGTCTGGTTCTCTTGAGGTATCTCAAGTTTAGCTAGAGGAGACTGCTTCACAACAGCCAGCCAATTCGACTTACACCGTCACCTCCACAGACCCCCAAAGCACAATATAGTGTGTCCCTAGAATGAGAGAGATTTATGAAAAGGGACTAGAACCAAAAAGTCAAGGGAGGCTAGTGCAGAGGTTTCATGAGGATGCAAGGCTAAAAGACTCAGGGCTAAGCAGTGCACTAGGGCTAGAAGCTGAAATTGAGTGCCATGGACTAGGTTGGCTATCACAAGTGTTGGGAAAGTACGCCCCCTACTTGGTCCGAGGATTCTATGCCTCCTACTATGCTACTTTACATAGCAATCTTCCAAGGCACAAAAAGGCCATTGAATAGCCATGATTGAGTAAAGTCCTGGTCAGAGGTGAGGTTGTTGATATCTCAGAAGAAACCATTCGAAGGGTACAATTTAGGCCAAATAACAGAGTGCGACACTCCGCTGCTAAGTATGATCATAGGATTGCAGATATGAGAAAATCGGTTAATCAAAGACGTTGGGCTGAGAACAAAGCTCCTTCGGTGGATTGCGAGCCAAATTTGCGAGGAAGACGTTATGCAACACAATTGAAAACATTATATGCTCAATCTGGGGTTACTTAGGAGTTTCTCTTAACCAACATCTAATCCCACCACCATTAGTTTAGTGATGTACAAGGAAGACGATGACATTTCCACGCTCATATTAAACTTGCCTGGGTAAAGGATGATAAGCTCTCTCTTGGATCTACAATAAATGTCTATCTTTTTGGGACATGAGGAGTTAACTACACGACTATCCTACGTTGACAACATAGTTTATGAGTTACAGTAGCTATTTACTTGCTCCCATATCGATGCCCAATACTCCTTTAAAGACTAAAACATGCTCACGCCAATCAACTCAAAACTCATCTGTTTAGATTACCTCAAATCAACTCAACTCAATTACTCATAACTCAATCAATCTAAATCGTTAGTCATGTATGAACTCAAGACTCTAACTCAAATCAAATTGTTATTAGTCTCTACTCCATCATACTCATCACATCAAAATAAATAGGATGCTCATCAAATATTCACAAATACATGCAATATGCTACTCATGCTCATTGATGCTCAATTTACTCAACTCAAACAATCACAATCATAGTCTAAATTCAATTAATGCAACACACGTTACATAGGATGATGCAAGTCAAGATTAATAGAACTGAATGTAAGTTTTATGCCTCAATTTTTTATGACCAACAAGTAACTCATCAAGCCATTCATAACTTCACATAGAAATTTAAAGTAAATGCAAACAACTCAATATTAGAATTGTAGGATCTATCGATACTTGATTATCACATATGAACTCGACCCAAGTAAACAAAAGGGGCACAAAGAGGACTTAGTCCCATGCTTTAGGAAGCCATACATACCTGAAATGTGAAAGACAATTAACTCTCTGATATCCTCAAGCTCGAACATAAAGCCCTTACTTTTTCTCCCTCCTTGGATGTTCTCACGATTTTGTAAGTCTATAATGAGAAATATTACACTAGGTACTAATAAGGGACCTAACTAGAGTCCAAACACCATTGTAGGTTTTAATTAGAAGGGAAAGAAAAAGTTACCAATGCCCCTCTTAAAACTGAAAGCAGAGACCCTATCTATGGGTTGTAGTTCCACTTTCGGGTCGTAAGTGGCATCTCGCAGGTGAGGTTGTACAATTTTGGGTTATTAGAAATTGATAAGTTGTCTAATAATTCGTTGTTTCAAGGTTCAGTAATTTTGATTTTTTGGAACTCAAATCTATGAAACCTCCTTTACGGGCTGTAAGTAAGATGACTGGTAGTATGCTAACTCATCTCTAGTATTCAGCAAAGTCGATTTTTGATTCATCAATCTACAAAACCCAATCTACATGTTGTGGGATAATGTACGATCCATACACTATCTCATACATGGGCCTCATACATAGAAAAATTTCACTAAGTCATAGAGGCACTTATGAGGCTACACCTACGGGTGGTAGATCGCTCTAGAGGCTATAAATAGCCATCGTGATTTCTTTTAGTAATTTTTCACAGTTATTTTCTCAGTTTGCTCTGGGCATTTACTTAGTTTAGGTAGGATGAATTAGGAGGTGTTACATCATCTCTCCCTTGGGATCATTTGTCCTCGAATCAAGAGAAATCCAGGAACCTAGTCAAGGCACGAATCATATCCTGGACCCTAACAATCAAACAGTTCAGAAATCACTCATGCAATCAATCAAATAAGCAGTTAAGCAAGTAATCAATCAACAATCAAACTAGTCATCAATTGAATTCTAGAACTCTATCATCACTCTAACTCATAATAAAAAGGACCTCAAGGAATAGGAATGAATCATTATTGACAACTCTTTCATCATCACCAGGCAGGAACAAATGAGAGTACTTATCCTTCATATCCTCTTCAGCTTCCCAAATAGTTTCGTCGACAAACTAATTTCTTAGGATCTCCTTGACAGAGGCAATCTCTTTGATCCTCAACTTGTGATCCTAATGATCAAGAATTTGGACTAGAATCTCCTCATAGCTCAACCTGTCCTACACTCCAATACTCTCAACTGGCACAACCAACTGTGGGTCTCCTAAGCACTTCTTAAGAATGGAAATGTGGAAGACTGGGTAGATGGATGCCTAACTCTGTTGGTAGCTCCAACTCTTAAGCTACATTGTCCACCCTCTTTATAATCTGGTAAGGTCCAATGTACCTTGAAATCCTTTCTTTCCAAATCACATTACACCTTTATAGGTGTCACTTTTAGATACTCCCAACCGTTGACCTTGAACTCCAAGTATCTCCTCCTAACTTTTGTAAGGATTTTTGTCAACTCTGTGTAGTTTTCAATCTCTCTCAGATGATGTTCACTTTCTCCATGGCTTGGTGAACCAAGTTTGGCCTAATCAACTCTGTTTCGCCAATCTCTAACCATCTAATTAATGATCTATATCTCCTTCCATAAAGTGCCTGATATGGGGCCATCTGAATACTTGAATAAAAATTGTTGTTGTAGGTAAATTTAATCAGAGGCAAATAGTCATCCTAATTAATCTTGAAGTCAATGATGCACGCCATCAACCTATCCTCCAAAGTTTGAATTTTATGCTCCGCCTAGCCATCAGTCTATGGGTGGAAAGCAGTGCTAAGATTCACCTTCGAACCCAAGCTGTTCTAGAAGGATCTCTAATACAGGACCATGAATTACGCTCTTCTATCTGAGATGATAAAGAAAGGGACTCCATGTAGTCTAAAAATTTCCCTTATGTATAATCAGGCATAATCCTCCTTGATGTTAGTCATATTTACTACCAACCGCAAATTTCATCATCTGATCAACTATCATCCAAATCAAATTATGTTGTCTATGGGACCTCGGTAAGCCGTGATAAAGTTCATGTTAATCATTTCCCATGTCGATTTTGGAATCTCAAAGTTTTGAGCTACTTCATATAGCCTTTGATGCTCAACTTTAACCTATTGGTAGTTTGGGCATTTAGAAACAAACTCAGCAATATCTCTTGTCATCCCACTCCACCATAGACCTCTATCATGGTACATCTTAGTTGAGCCTAGATGGATGGAATATCTAGAGTTATGAGCTTCTGCCATGATGCTTTCTCGAATACCATCAATATCTATAACACATAATCCGCCTTGATATCTCAATACTCCATCTCCCCTTTTGGCGAAATCCATCACCTTTTGCCTGTGCACATCCTTCTTCGATTGCAATAAGGTGGGGTCTTGGTCTTACTTTTCCTTCACCTTCACTACTTGATATTATGCAGACCCATTGTGCACAAGAACTCTACCTTCACCGAATTCATCTAGTTGAACTCCCAATTGTGCCATCATGTGAATCTCTATAGCCAACTCTTTCTTCTCTTTCTACACATAAATGGTGCTCCCCATAAACTACTTGCTAAGAGCATCAGAAACCATATTACCTTTACCAGGGTAGTAGAGGGAGCCCATACATAGTCCTTGAGTAACTCAAGCCATTTTTGTTGTCTCAAGTTAAGCTCCTTTTTGTTGAAGACATATCGTACGATTTTATGGTCTGTGAAGACAACAACATGTGCTCCATACAAGTAGTAGCGACAAGCTTGAGATCAAACACCACTGCTGCCAATTATAAGTCATGTGTGCAATAATTCTTCATGCACCTTGAGTTGTCACGGAGCATAAGAAATGAATATATCCTTTTGCATCAATACGCATCCCAATCCCACTCTTGAAGCATCACAATAAATGATAAATCTCTCAGTTTACTTGAGAAAAGTCAACACTGGGGCAGTAGTCAACCTTGTTTTCAACTCCTAAAAACTCCTCTCACACTCATCGGACCATTGGAACTTGACCTTCTTCTAGGTCAGTCTAATCAACGACACAAATATGGAAGAGAACCCATTAATAAATCTCTGGTAATAACAATCTAAACCTAAGAAGCTTTTTATGTTGGTTAGAGAGCTTGGTCTAGGTTGATTTGTAGCTAGCTCAATCTTTTGAGTATCCGCTCGCATCACCCGAAACTATGTGGCCTAGGAATACCATTGATTTGAGTCAATATTTACACTTTGAACTTCATATATATTTCATTATCATTAAACATCTAGAAAGCGATTCTAAGGTGATTAACATACTCTTCCTCATCTCGATAATACACTAGAATATCATCAATAAACATAATCATGAACATATCAATGTACTATCGCAATACTTTGTTCATCAAGTCTATAAAAGTTGCAACTGCATCTATTAACCCAAAGGATATGACCAGAAACTCAAGATGACCATATCGAGTTCAAAAAGCTATCTTCGGAATGTCATATTCTCCACTTTCAACAGGTGATAACCTGATCTAAGGTCTATGTTAGAGAAAATAGTGGCACCCTAAAGTTAGTCAAACAGGTCGTCGATCCTTGGGAGGGGATACTTATTCTTGATTGTTACCTTATTCAATTGGTGATAGTGAATACACATTCTGAGAAAACTATCTTTTTTCTCAAGAATAAAATCGGACCACCCTATGGAAAAGCACTCGGCCTAATAAAACTCTTCTCTAGGAAAGCTTCAGCTTCACTTTCAGGTCAATAGTGGCCATTCTATACGGCAGAATAGAGATAGGTTAGGTGTTGAGAAGAACATCAATTCTGAAGTCAATCTCCCTATCAGGAGGGACTCCTGGCAGATCCTCAGGAAACTTATATACAATCAGGACAGACTCGAAGGTAGAAGGCTCAATATTGTCAGACTTGACTCACACAAGGTGGTAGATACATTCCTTTAAGATTAACTTCCTGTCCTTAGGGTAGGAAATAAACTTGCCATTTGGTGCAATAGAATTTCCCTTCCACTCTAGGACTAGATCATTCAGAAATTAGAATTTGATAGTTTGGGTTCTACAATCAACAGAGGCATAACAGGCGTAAGGTCAGCCCATGCTAAAAATTATATCAAAGTCAGTCATGTCTAAGTCAATCAAATCAGCAAGAGTATCTCTATGATGGATGGAAACTATGCAATCTCTATAAACTATCTCTCGATAGAGTAGACTAACCAACAGGAGTAGAAACAAAAAATGGCTCAAGCAAGCACTCAGGAAGGATCTCAAATCTACTAGCCACATATAACCTTACAAAGGATAGAGTTGTACCCAATTCAAGCAATGCATAATAATCAAAAGTGAAAACTTGAAGCATACCTGTTACAACATCTGGTGCAGTCTCTTGGTCCTATCAGTTCCCCATCATATACAAATAGTTTGTTCCACCGCCTGTCCTTGGTGTAGCGCCTCTCTGATTACCTTTGGCTGGTGGAGTTGTAGTATAATACTGGGCCTTATTTCCCTACCTCAGACACTCCTTGTAGAAGTAACCTATCTGGCCATACTTGAAACAACCATTCCCTTCCTCCCTGCACTCTCCCCAATGCATCCTGCCATATTTTCCACAAGATGGCTTCCTATTCGAGCCAATGGTCATAGTGGCTTAAGATTGAGGACCTATGCTCTGGAGCTCTACTGACCTTGGGGCCTTTGATCATTTCCATTACTTAAAGTTGGCGTGTTGGTTGAGGATGGTACACAACTATTATGTTCTTCTGGAAGTAGGACTTTTCTCCCTTACTTTGCTTAGGCCGATTAGGCTTAGGCGCTTCTGACTTAGATTTCTTGCTCAGATGCTCCACCCGATCTCTTTTCTTATCCTCCTGAAGTTTTTGTGCATAGAGCATAAGCGTAGAGAGGTTTATGCCTGTGATTAGCATTGTTGCCTTATACTCCTTCTTCAAATGTTTGCCCCGTCCAGATAAGAACTTCCTCATTCTTTCCCTCATATCCTGAACCATCTCTGGGACATACTTGGATAGCTAAATGAACTTAAGGTTGTATGCTTTAACGGTCAAACCCTCCTGCTTCAAGTTCACGAACTCTTCAATCTTTACCTCCCACAGCTCATGGGAAAAGAAGAGGTCAAGAAAGGTATTCTCAAACTCACTCCACTTAGTAGGCTCAACGTCCTCACCTTGACCCTCTTCCCATTAATTATACCATACATTCACCACATTCTTAAATTGGTAGGAAACAAGTTCAACTCCCTCAGTCTAAGTCGCATGCATGGCTTTCAGGACTTTTCAGTGAAGACTGATGGATTTATCCTCAGAAAATCCCTAAGCCTAGTTACAACATTTGGCTCTTGGGAGCTAAAACTAAGAGGTTGTGAATTCTGATTCCCACTCTGGGTGGCTATTAGCTAGGTGAGCATGGTAATAGGTCCTCTAAAATCAGCCTCGATAGTAGGAGAAGATGGAGCAGTAGATGCCTACGGAACTCCAGTACCTCTAGTTGGTCGACCTCCGCCCCTCGTCTCCATCTGAGTAGAACCTCTGAAGTTGGATTCTCAATATTTCCAACTGGGATGTCTCTGCGGGTGGCGGTACACTTAGGAGGCATGATCAGTTAATGCGTAATGTAAATTAGAAAGGAGCTTTATAGAATTCAACTCTATTGCCTGAACTCAGAAGATAGAAGAAATGTAACAATTCCTAATGTCCCATAGCATTCTGCTTATAAAGTGCGGTGCACAACACACCCATAAATGAGACTCTACTAGACACGACTTTATAGGCTCTCTAGGACACTTGAACTCTGTGCTCTGATACCAAGTTTGTCACACCTCAAAAGGGTACCCTTGGTGTGGTAAGTAGTTGAAGAAACATCGTTGATTCCCCAAGAGAAAAACTTGGCCTCATCATCACCTCATACTCGACAATGGAAGAAATACTCAGAAAGTCTATCAGTTTAGATGAACAAAATTTTATTATAATAATAGTTTCCAATGATCAAGTTTGGAAAATGAACAACATTTGATAATCCTCTACTAAATGTCTATGAAGCCTTTATTTAACAATTTAGACGATACCATGACAGGCCATGGCTATCCCAATCAAAGAAAATAAGAATACTCAATAAAAGAAAGGATCTCCTCCAAAGGCAAGGGGGCTTCACCAACTCCGAGAGCAAGAAACCAGACCTTAACGATACATTGGTTGAAGTCTTCTATCGCTGTATCTGCATCATTAACGATGCAAGCCCAAATGGACGCCAATACATGGAATATACTGATATGTAAAATGAATAAAGAAAACAAGTGAAGCTCGACTCAACTAAGTCAACTCGACTAAGAATCAACTCATAAACTCATAACTCAACTCCATAAATATGCAAGTTTAAAGTTTAAAACCATGCTTTTAAAATAGACTCAGTATTATCCAACACAGTTTAAAACATTATATGCTTAATCGAGGGTTTCTTAGGAGTATCTAACTGACATCCAATCCCACCACCATTATTTTGGTGATGTACAACCAAGGAGACATCATTTTACTCCCATCCTAAACTTGCCAAGGTAAAGGATGATCAAACTCTCTCTTGGATCCAGAATAAATCTATATCTTTTTGGAACATGAGTCTCCAGAGTTAACTGCACGACTATCTTATGTTGGCAACATAGTTTATAGGTTGGAGTAGCTATTTACTTCTCGCATATCAGTGCTCAAGCTTCCTCCCAAGACTAAAACATGCTCATGCCAATCAAGTCAAAACTCATCTCTTTAGATTACCTCAAATCAACTTAACTCAGTTACTCAACAACTCAATCAATCCAAATCATTAGTCATCCATGAACCCAAGACTCTAACTCAACTTAAATGGTCATTTTCTACTCTACTCCATCATGCTCATCACATCAACTAATAGGATGGTCATTAAATATGCATAAATAAAGGCAATATGTTCCTCATGCTCAATCATACTAAATTTACTCAACTTAGACAATCACAATCATGGTCTAAATATGATTAATGAAACACAGGCATATGGGATGATGCAAGCCAAGATTCATAGAACTTGATGGAAGTTTTATACCTCAATTTCGTATGACCAACATTTAACTCATCAAGACATTCATAATTTCACATAGAAACTCAAATTAAATGTAAATAATTCAAGATTAGAATTATAGGATCTATCAATTCTTAATTATCATATATTAACTCAACCAAAGCAAATGAAAGAGGGGTGTGGATGGACTTAGTACTACGCATTAAGAAGCCTTACATACCTAGAATATGAAAAACTATCAACTCAAGAAACTGAAAAACTTCAACTCTCTGTTGATCCTCAAGCTCAAACATGAAACCCTTTTTTTTTCTTCCTCCTCGAGGCTCTCAAGATTTTCTAAGTGTATAATGAGGAATAATACACCTAGAGTACTGATAAGGGATCTAAATTGAGTCCAAAATATTATAGGTTTTAATTAAAAGGGATAGGAAAATTCAACAATTCCCCTCTTAAAATTACCGATAGGAACCATGGGACCCTGTCTACGGGCCGTGGTTCCACTTACTGGTCATAAGTGGCCTCTGGTAAGTGAGGGTGTCCAATATTTGGGTTATTGGAATTTGGAGATAGGGTTTTATGAATGCCTTTCTATGAGTCATAGGTCGAGTTATAAGTCATTTGATAACTCACTATTTCAAGGTTCAGAAATCTTGGTTTTCTGGAACTCCATTCTACGAAACCTTCTTTATGGATCGTAAGTAAAATGACAGACTGTTTGTTAATTCATCATCCAACATCCAGAAAAGTTGATTTTTGAGTCATCAGTGCATGAAACCCAATCTACATATCATGGTAGAATGTATGGTTCGTATAGTACCTCATGCATAAGCCTCAAACTTAAAAAACATTCAATAAGTCATAGGATTACCTACAAGGTTTCACTTACGTGCCGTAAATCACTCTATAGGTCGTAGATGACCTTCATGGTTTCCCTCAGTGATTTTTCTCAATCATTTTCTCACTTTGTTCTGGGCATCTACTCAGTCTAGGTAGGATGAATTGGGGAGAGGGGGGTTACAATGCCTAAGATCACATAGAAGATAGTCATATCCATAATCACCAAGCTAGCCCAAGTTTTGAATCCCATAAACAACATAGAACAAGCCCGATAAACATAGATGACTATAACAGACTCTCCAATAGGGGTGGAAACATGGATGGGGGTGTCTATTATATCGCAAATAGCATTTAAACCTAAGGCAAAATTCACTAGCATATAAGAATAGGTACAACCTGGGTTAAATAAAATATTAGCCATATAGTCATAGACAATAATAGTACCAATGATAACTGAATCAGATGCATCAACCTCGGTCCTGCCTGCAAAATCATAAAAATTGGCCCTATTATCTTAACGGGCAACCTCCTTGCTAGTATGTGTTGCACCTCTACCAGCATTACCATTACCTCATCCGGTATGGCCTCTCTGATTTCCTCCTTGATCATATTATTGACACCCTATCCAGTACCACCTATATATGTAGGTACGATAACTCTATTCTATTGCTACACACGGTTAGTCATACGGGGTGGGGACACTCTCTCTTCAAATGTATAGGCTCCCCATAAATAAAATAGCTAAGATCAATAGAAGATCGATTGCCTAGTGTAGAATAAGTTCCCTGATCGTCATGAGCAACCATCTGCTGAGAAGACCTAGAATATTTGCCTCTTGAAGCATGCATAGCTGATTGCAGTTGTTAGGATAGAAAGGCCAGCCTACCTAAGCTACGAAGTTGGAACCTTAGAAGTTACCTAAACCTTTGGGGCTCTTAGTCAAAACCTTGTCCTGCCTAGTTTCCCTCACTCGCTCAACCTTCTTAACAAAGGTTTTCACCTCATTAAAGCTCTTACCACTAGTAGTCATATGGATAGACGATACATATAATTCATAATTCAAACTTTTGATAAAAAAAAATCAGATCCTCTCCTCCTCTATAGTTACCAGTTGAGTGGCATATCGGGACAAGGCATGAAACTTAACCACATATGCAGCCGCAGTCATGCAGCCCTGCTCAAATGCCATGAAATCATCCTTTTTCGATCTCTCAATGCCCAATGCACATACTTCTCTAGAAATAAAGAATGAAACTGGGTCCAAATAAGTAGTGGTAAAATAGAAAATCTACATTCCACATAAGCTTTTATCACTCCTTGGTCTCACCCTTAAGCTGGAAGGTCACAAACTACACACCATGCTAAAGCACAATACCCAACTTATGCAGCCTTTTATAATAATATAAAATAAATTCACAAGCATTCTGACTTTCTATACCTTGACATACTAATGGCTTCAACTTCAAGAATTTGTCAGCATCTTATGCTTTGGGCCTATCATCACTGATCCCAGAAAGGGGTAAAAGAAAGCATAAATGCCCATTTCCCTAACAACAGTATCCATAGTAATAACGAGATAAGTGGTAGGAGATGGAGTGATAGGCATAGCGAGGATAGTTCTATAATTGACCACCTCTGAGACAAAATGTAATACTGATTTTGTAGTGGTCGTGGGAGCTAAGAGAGAGAGTATTTGTCTCGGTCTAGACATTCTCTTCTACATCAACATTGTCATCTAACTCTAACTCCATATATATTCTCTTCAATTTGTTACTATGGTTCTAATGGAACTTCCTCAATGGGCACCTACTCAGCTTAGGCAGCAACCCTAGTGGGGGCCGCCCTTCCTCTATCGTATCCCCCCCTCTCCCTCTTCCTTGACATCTACTGTTTGCCGGGGTCTCCTCTACAGGGTCTTGATATGAGTTGCTGATCTAACACTATTATATCGTGTGTTAACCATTTGTGGACAAAAGAGTGAAGGAAGTCAGATACTAATTTGGATAGCCAAATACCAATTCGAATCATGTCATAGTATGAACAAATGAGAGGAGAAAAATACAAGGATATTTCTAAAAGTCCTATAGTCTCTCAAAGAAAAGAACAAACATCTATGTACCATTTCAAGAGACTCTACTAAACTTATTTTGGTACATTGAGATCAATGAACCCATGCTTTGGTACAAACTTTGTCACTACCCCAAACAGGTCGTAGATCGTGAGTCGTACTCACACTAACCCTCTTATAGGATCACCAATACCTTAACCTGAACGCAGACTAAATTGAGTTTTCATAAACTCAACTAACTTAAACAGTGAGAAAAATACTACCCAAGAACCAAAAGTAAATATTCAAAAATTCTAACTACAAATCTGACATAGGGGATGCAACCTCAAAATTAAAATAAGTCTGTAACACAATGGAGTATGAGTTTAGAATAAAATTGACAAAGAATAAAGAAGAGTCTGTTATCGACTGAAGCAAGCTAGCTCACCCTTGGACTTTGATTCAATAGCCTCCTGTCTGAGGTCCATCCATAGCCATCTGAAGGTGCTCTATCTCAACACAAAAAGAGAACAAGTGTAAAACTAGTACACTAAAAAAAGTGTATTAGTAGGATCATGTGGCTACTCCAGTAAGCAGAATAAAAATAAGAGACCCAAAAACAGTAATCTATACACATACTGAAATAATGCAATGCTTCATAATTCATTGCTCACATAAAGTTTCATGCTACCAATTCATGCATAATCAACATTAGTCCTCTCAAGGACCTAAATCCAAATACAAATGTGCCAAAACATGATATCTAATCTAAAATAATAAATATGTCATAATGTGACACCTAATCCATTAATAGTAAGTATGTCAAAACATGATATCCAATCCACAAACACAATCACATCATAATCACATACAGAACAAATAATGCACCACCCATCAAGTTCAAGTAAGGTTCATTATATGTATATTAGAGTATAATAGGTAATCAACTAGTTCAATTCATCATTTTCATTTTCACATACATGAAGAAATACTACGAATTAGTTAACATGCATATATCATAAAAATATCAAATCATCATCTACCTAGAATCAAACTTTGAATTCTATAATACTAGAGTTTATTCTTTCTCCAAAGTTCTTGCTCATTCTTACTCTATAAGCAACGTAGTAAAATACACAAAATCTACAGTAATGGTATACTTTACTAAAATTATAGAATTTTGATTATTGTCCACTCCCATGATTTTCACTTCTATCTAGGACTTTTATCCACCAAAAATCACAGGTCTAAATCTTTTTCCATATTCATTCTTCCTTGAATCTAGGGTCTAAGAATTGAGATACCTTTAGTGATTAAATGAGTGGAAAACTAACAGAAGATAGACCTAAGTTGGATATGATCTCAAGGATGAAACGGGAGAAGTAAAATTAATTTGGGACTTTTCAAGGATTTAATTTATGATTGTCTCGCTATGGCAACAACTTACCCCACTATACTCCTACTAATATAGTGGAAAGAATGACTCTATATCAGGTTGCACATAAATAGAAACTTCATAACTGCATCACAACTTCATATTTTATAACACTCTCCCAAAAAATTAAGTCCTGAAATGTACCCTTAGCGCCAAGATCTATTTCGGGAGTTATACTTGCCCGAATTTAGTTTTGTAAAATTGTGCAGGATCCTTATTATCCCAGCTATCTACTGGGATTATTAAACTTTCAACACCTTATCAGATTTTTCTATACCCTCAATTAGATCAAAATTCATCCAAATCTAGCCTAGGATCAATTTTTCCTAGTTACTACTCGAAAGTTTACTGGTCCAATTTTTTTCCCTACTGACTTATTCATAATGAAGGGGTCAAGTCATTACAAATTCTTATTGGGTCTTACATACACTATAGTTATAGTTCTGATGGCAACAAATCTCTTATATAAACTTGTCTTAACCTTATATGTCTTGATTTTTCATTATATATTTTATATTATGATCTATACAAATAGTAGTCTCGCTATCATTGAATATAAAAATGGCCGACATAGGTTGTGGCGACAACTTTATATCTAATAATGTGTTTCTCAGCCATTCTACTTCCTTTCCAGCGGCTTTCTAATACAACACATTTAGATTCCACTATAGAATGAGAAATACAAGTTTGTTTCTTGGATGCCCAACTAATGTCACCACCCCTCAAAGTGAACATCTAACCTAAAGTAATGTTAATATCATTTATATTTGTGAGCTAACTCGCACCACAATAATCGTCTAATATGATATAAAAATCACTATAACAGCATGCCCAAATATTTAGTTTTCTTTAAATATTCAAGTACTTTTTCTAATGAATATTACTTAGACTGCTTGTAAACCTTGAATGTTTACCAACAACAAATAATATATCAGACCTAGTACAGTGCATTGCATATTTGTCAATCTGGGCCACTATTCTTTCAGTTTTTCTTGTAAGTTTTATACTTGAATCATATGGAGTTTATGATTCCTCTATGCCCAATTGACTGAATTGGATAAGTATCTTATTAATATAGCAGGCTTGTAATAAAGTCTCCTCCTCATTATTTTTTATTTGGTACCTAAGGCAATATCTATTTCATTTAAATTTTTCATCTTAAAAACTGAAGTCAGATACTTCCTAGCTTCAGAAATTTCAAATTTGTTTGTACCAAAAATTGACATGTCATCAACATAAAGACAAATGACAACTGCATAATCTTTTTAAGAATTTAAAGTAAATACATTTATCAATAGTGTTATGTATAAATTCATTTGATAATATTACGCTATCAAATTTTTTATGCCATTGTTTTGGTGCTTTCCATAGAGGGACTTAATAAGCTTACAAATGTTATGTTCATTACCAAGAAAAAAAAAATTCAGGTCATTTTGCAATGGTTTCTTCAATTAAATTTTCATTTCGAAAAGTAGTTTTAATATCCATTTGATGTAAATATAAATCATATATAGATATTAAAGACAAAAATTAAATACTCTAATAGATGTTATTCTTGCTATCAAAGCATATGTATCAAAGTAGTAAATACCTTCCTTTTGAGTAAAACCTTTTGCAACTAATCTTGCTTGGACAGTTTGTATAGAATTGATTGTATTTAATGTTTCCTCTTAAATCCCCACTTACTTTCTCTAAGCTTAGATCCTTGAGGCAAATCAGCTAATATCCAAATATCGTTGGACATTGATGAATTCATTTCATTATTTATAGCCTCTTTTCAAAATGAAGCATGTGTTGAAGATATAACTTCTTAAAATATTCTAGGATCTTATTCTCTTATTCTACAAGATAGGCATTTGATTACAAACTTTCGTTCTACCTCCCTATACTGAAAAGGTTATGAACTTCGAGGAGATAAAATCGAGATCAGGAGTTTTTTCTCTTCTAACTCTTTGAGTTCTTAGATCAATAAGAGTATGTCTCTTTTTATTTTATAAGAAGTAATTTCGGAATGTAACAACTTTCTCTCAATACTACTTTGGTTTGCTTCAATCAACTTTTTGTAAATCATATCATTTACAAATTTATTTTCTAAAAGTTCAGAATAAATATATTCTACAACAATACTAGATTCAAGATCAAATAATCTATATGTTTTCAAATGTTGTGCATATCTTATAAAAATATTTTCTATTTCTCTAGAACATAGTTTTGTCTTTTGATGATCAAAAACTCTGTAAACAGATATATACCTCACACTTTAAAATAACTTATATTTGATTTTCTATAGCTCCAAAGTTCATAAGATGAAACATGCATACTTTTTGAAGGTACTCTATTTAATATATGATAAGTTGTAAGCAGAGCTTCACCCCTATAAATTAGGTAATAAACGATAGTTCAACGACATAAAATTAACCATATCTACTAAAAATTTATTTATTCTTTCAGCCAACCCATTTTATTGTGATGTATAGGGAGTACTAGTTTGATGTATAATACCATGATCTTCTCGGAACTTATTAAATTTACTAGAATAGTATTCTCCTCTATTACTTCAAAAAAAATTATTTTGCTATTCTTTTGATTTTTCACAACTGACTTGTGTTCCTTAAACTTTTGAAAGGCTTCATCTTTTGTTTTAAGAAGATAAACATGTGCAATATACAGAAATTATCGATAAAGGTAATAAAATATATTTTGCCTCCTATTTTATTCTTCATTGAATTCGCATAAGACAGAATGCACCAAAGGTAATATCTCTGTATATTTTTCAACCTTATGAAAAGATTTCTTAGTCATTTTTACTTGTGTGCATATTTCACACTTTCTTACATATTCAGATTTACAGTTAAAAGTAACCATTTTGGACATATAATTTATAGAAGAAAAATTAAGATGTCCTAATCTAGCATGCCATAAATAAGAATCAGACTCAATGACATAAGAAGATGCATCATTTATTGTATTAACACTTAATTTAAACATGATGTCACAATGATATTTTTTCCTACAAACAGATCACTCTTTGATACAATTACATGATCTGACTCAATTACGATCTTAAAATCTCTCTTAAAAAGTAAACTAGCAAAAATCAAGATCTTCATTATTTCTCAAACATGGAACATTCAGAAGAATCAACTTCTGTTCAGTTGTAAATTTAATTTCAACTTTTTCTTTTCTTGAAATTTCCGTTGCAACATAATTGTTCATTAACACCTTTGTCAGAATCTTTTTCTTCTGAATAAGCCTTGAATGTACTCTTATCATGACAGACGTGAATTATTGCATTAGAATCCAACCATCCGTCTTGATTTTTTGTGGTTGTAACAGTCATATTCAACTCTTTCACAAAAATCATAGCAATCAGTCCTTGTGAACAATTTTTCATAGCATTTAATTTCTCTATTTTTTCAATTTTTTCGGAGTCCTTTGAATGAAAATTTATTTCTTACTTTCCTAAGCCTACAATCCCAAATCCTATGGCCCTTTTTCAAATGATAATAATTCATATTCTCTCTCTTTTTTTCTTAAAAGATTTCTTGAAAATATTCAGATACTTATTTTCGTCTCTTGAATTATTATGATTAACATTATTAACTATAGAACTAAGATGAAACGTCTTTCATGTGCTTCGGAAAGCCCCATAATCGTAATTTTCATGCGTCTCAAAATCCATGTGATTTTAAAAATTCGACTTAATTCGATCAAGGGAAAAAATTAAGTGGAAAATAGGTATAACGCAGATTTTAGAAGACCCGTAGCGAAAAATAATTTTCGCTAATTTAGGACTTCCAGTGGCCTTGCGTGCCCAGGCCGCGTCGCGCCTGGGGCGCGCCAGTGTGTTAATTGTATAGTAAGATTGGTGCACGTCACGCCAGGGGCGTGGATCAGTGTAATATTTACCCCAGTTTTCTTATTTCGTTTAGGGGCATTGGGGTAATAATCACAAGCCCATTTAAACGTAAAATCTCTCGTACTTAGCCATTTTCAACTCTATATCACTCAAAAACCCTCTCTAATACCTCTCCAAGACTTCATCAAATTTCTCACTTAAATTCAAGGATTTCAAGCTTAATTTTGGAACTCAAGAACCAAATCCAAGCTTCAAGTTTCCTTCAAGCTTATCTCAGGAAAACCAAATTTGAGGTATGTGGGTCTTCACCCATTGGTCCTTCCACCCATGGAGCCCAACCTTCCCTTTTTATGATAGTTGCATGATTTCAATTTGTATTACCTATGGGTATATCTTATTATGAATTTTAAATGAAAATTATGGTGGGATTTTACCAAGTATTGTTGATTATGCATGAACATCTATTTTGGATTGTACCAAGTATTGTTGATTATGCACGAACATCTATTTTAAACATTTACTATCATTTGATCTATGTCTATTGAGATTATACATGATTTGTGCTTTGAAAACTATGAACTATGGTGAATTTTTGAGGTTGATTTTATGATACCAAAAATTGGGATTTTACTGTACAATATTGGTGGGTTGATTTGACTGACTTTGAAATGATTTGGCTTTACTCCTTCTTGTTCTATACTCTTGAATTGCATATACCCACCATGTATTTGATTAAATTACTTGACAAATATTCTTGATATTGATGAAGGATTATCGTACGAATTTACTTGACAAACATGTTATGATACTTTATGGGTCCCCAAGCATGTACCAAACTCATGAAAAGTCCCCATGATCTACAAAAGAATTTCTAAACTCTTACGCTATATTGTATTCCCATGTGAAATATAAAGTCTTCTCTTGATTCTTCGATGTGATGGTTTGATGAACTATTTTATATCTCTTACCGAAAAGATTATATCGTAAGGTAAGGGCATCCTATAATACCTAGCTACCGATAAGGCCATGATGTAAGGTAAAATAAGTCATAACTCCTACCGAAAGGATTATATCGTATGTTAAGGGCATCCTATAATACCAACTGATAAGGCCATGTCGTACGGTAGAATAAATCATAACTCCTACCGAAAGGATTATATCCTAAGGTAGGGGTACCCTATAATACCTACCAATAAGATCATGTCGTAAAGTAGAATAAATCATGACTATTACCGAAAGGATTGTATCGTAAGGTAAGAGACATCTCATACTACCTAGCCAAAAGGCTATGTCATAAAGTAGGGTTGGTAACACTCTCCGAAAAGGCTATACCATAAGGTGAGTGGGTGATTACTTGGCCATTCTCATACATGTTCGTGTGAGACTTTGAATGTATATTCCATATTGAGCTTATGTACATTGAATATGATTAAGTATTTTGTTACTATGGCTTATGATTCTTGTTACAATGCATCCCACATACTTAGCATATTCAAACGTACTAATGCATACTCTATGCCTACATGATATCATCATGTAGGGACCAGAGCTCCTTTTGATAATCTTCCTCCACATGGCTAGTTTGATACTTCAGAGAAAGCTTTGGTGAGTCCTCAATTCCAAGGATAATATATACTTATTTCATGTTATGTTGAAACTTCTTCTTTATGTCTGATACTTAATATTATTACTATGAGGGTGAGCCCGGAAAGTGTGTTGGCCCCCCTCCATTCCAAAGCAGAGGTGTTTGTTGGATACTTTGTTGCATATGCTTTCAAACTTGGCTCTTTTTATGTTGCTATGTTTACGAAAAAAGGCTTCCCTTAGCCCTGTTTTTCCCTTTTTATCAAATGATTCTTGTTTATGTTAAATTTTGCTTCCGCAACCAATGATGTATGCATGTTTCGATCAAGAGGCTTGTTTGGGTCGTTTTCGAACTTCCCATTCATCGTGTCACGTCTAGCCCTAGGCTTGGGTCGTGACATTAGACTTGAATTAAAGTATTTTTAACAGAAGTCTCACTTTTAATTTGAAGATGAGTTCGAAACTGCTCCACAGTCAATTTGTTAGTAGAATGTAGAATGTTTAGTCTATAGCTATTTTATGAAGAAAGTAGTTTCGAGAGAATCTCACCTATCTGAAGTGCATCAGGAATTTTCATTTCATGATCACTTAATTTTGAAACTAAGATTTGTAATTCATGAATCTATTCATCATCATGTATTACTAAAAGTGAGAAGCTCCAACCTTTAAAGTTGGATTACCATTTTGCCCCTACACTAATTATTATTATTATTATTATTATTATTATTATTATTATTATTATTATTATTATTATTATTATTATTATTATT
>JAABOM020106111.1:0-25276 GCA_011800125.2 Solanum clarkiae
AAAACATATATATATATATATATATATATATATATATATATATATATATATGTATTCTCGTGGGTTGTTGACTTAGAACCAAATGGGATAAGAGGTAGGAGCTCAACCCAAGGGGTCCTTATATAAAATCTCTTTTCTCATAACTATGTGCCTAGCATAGGATTCATGTTTATGCCCCTTTATGGGATGATTATGACAAAGATCTACCTTGGAAAGTAGATCACCCCTTTATCTGGTATTGGATAGACAATGGAGTTCCAAGTTATAGCTCACTTGGTCTTATATTGGTTAAGGTCATATCCCAGCTACGTATAAAATATTATGGCATTCATGCATCATGGATTTCATGGCATATCTATATAATATTCTTTTTTATATACACTTGTTTCTATATATATGCCCTTGTCATCTGACATTGATTGCAGGCTAATATTTCATAAGCATTTTGCATGCCCACAGACTTAGTACATTCAAATATACTAACAAATACTTTTGCCTAGATGATCTAATCATATAAGGACCGGAGACTATTTTCATCCACCTCTTGATGGTTAGTTTGGATTGTGAGACTTGTTAGTAGTGAGTCCTTTTCTCCAAGGACAAGACCCATCTTATATCTACCTATATGCTATTTCCACTTATGTCTTTACTTTAAGGGTGAGCCAGGACATGCCTTAGTCCTCGTCCTATCCTATAAACTAGAGGTATTATTGGACATCATGTAAACTCTATGTACTAGCTTGTTATGGGTTATACTATTTTCTTATGGAGACTATGATTATGTCTATCTCATGTTGTTGATGTTAGGGTGATATGTTCATGATGAGATGTGGAGATATGGAAAAGTCATAAGTTTCTTCTATCTCCATAGCGTGAGTTATATTTAACCGCTCCTTAGTTCTTATGTGGTATGTAAATCCATGCAAATTCTCTTCCTATGACATCTCTAAAGCGTGAGTCATACTTACCCACCCCTTAGAACTATGTATTTATTGTTTAATATGCATTTTTGAACTAATGACGTGTATATGGATGCTCTGAGACTTGTTTGGGAACTCTCGGGTTCTCATTCGCCATTTCACTCCTAGGCCCTAGGTCCAAGTTATGACAAGCTTGGTATCAGAGCACTAGGTTTATAGATGATCCTCAGAGTCCGACATTCCGCGTCAATTAAAGTCTTATTGATGTGTTGAAGTGCACCATACCTATGAGTGGGAGGCTATGATGACATTTTCAGAATTGTATCACTTTGTCATTGTTTATGTCCTGCTATGGACCATGTCTTAAGAATTTTTAACTTAGATGATGTCCTTGATGCTTTACAGAATATTCCTCTGAGAAGAGCCCCTTCACCAAGGCAGGCCCCGATTAATCAGGACCAAGTCCCTCAAGAGCCTATGAGGGAGCTGATTACTCAGGATGAATTTTGGACCGCTTTTGCCATGCTAGCTTAACTGGTGTCCTACCAGGCAAGGTAGGTCAATCCTTCTCCTCATGCCCCCACTCCAGCTACTAGAGTAATAGTTTTACCCAGATAAAGCCTCTAGAGTTCTATGGGTCAAAAGCTAATAAGGATGCCTAAGATTTCATTGATGAACTCTCTAAGGTGCTGACTACTATGGGGGTGGCTTCAGAAGAGAATGCTGAACTAGCTGCTTATCAGTTGAAGGATATGGTTCAAGTGTGGTACACCCAATAGTTGATGGAGACAGTTGATGATGATGGGGTTGGTTGGGAAAAGTTTAAGTTTGCCTTTCTGGACTTTTTCTTTACTTTTCAGCTTAGGGAGGCCAAAATACCAGAATTTATCAACCTCAAGCAGAGTGGTATGAGTGTGAGGGAAATATGCCTTCAAATTTACAAAACTCTAAAAGTATACTCCTATGCTAGTGGTTGACCCCCGTGCAAGAATGCACAAGTTTATTTTTGGTATCTCTGCTTTAGTTGTGAAAGAATATTGTATTTCTATGCTTATTCAGGATATGGACATTTCAAGGCTTATGACTTATGATGAACAAATTTGAAGGAGAGAAGCTCAAGGAAAGGAGGGTGAATGATTCCAAGAGAGCCCATTATGATCGTCGGTTCTCCAACTCTAGGAGTGGTAGTGGAAATGGTTCCTTTCAATAGGGCCAAGGTTCTAATACAAGGGTTTCAAATAATAGAGTGCCTTCTCTCAGGACACCTATTGGAGGTGGGCCAACGCATCCTCGATGTGACAAGGATGGAAAAAATCACTAGAGTGTATGTCTAAAAGATTCAAATGCTTATTATGGGTATGGTAATATAGGCTACAAGATTGCTAACTGTCCTAAAGTTCCCAAGAAGTGTCACGGCCATATGGCCCAGGGTGACCAAGGCCAACAAAGAGTTCCACAAGGTGGTGCAACCAGAAACAACAGGTTCTATGCCTCACATGCTTGACAGGAGGTAGAGGAGACTACGGATATAGTGAATGGTATGTTAAATTTTTTTGATTTTGGTGATTATGCTTTGCTTGATACGGGTGCGCGTTTATTTTTTGTGGCTCTTCTTTTGGCTGTTAAGTTTGGTTTGAGTCCTGAAATCTTGAGGGAGCCTTTTTTAGTCTGTACTCTCATAGGTGAGTCTATTATTGCCCAAAGAGTCTATCAAGGTTGTTCTGTCTCGTTCTTTCATAAGGTCCTTCCATATGATCTTGTAGGACTTGAGATGTTTGATTTGATAGTATTTCAGTATGGATTGGTTGCATACTTCTTATGCCTCATCGATTGTAGAACCCACAAAGTCAATTTTAAGTTTCTGAATGAGCCTATTCTTGAGTGGGAGGGTAGTGACTCTACTTTTAAAGATCAGTTTATTACCTATCTCAAAGCCCGTAAAATGATTTTTAAAAGGGTGTATCTATCATATTGTGAAAGTTAGAGATGTGGAGTTTAAGTTACCTACTTTTGAGTCGGCTCTGGTGGTTAATGAGTTTCCAGATGTTTTTCCCAAACATTTGCCCAGTATTCCTCTTGAAAGGGAAGTAGACTTTGGTATAGATCTCCTTTCGGATACTCAGCTTATTTCCATTCTTTCTTATCGTACAACTCCAGCTGAATTAACAGAGTTGAAGGATCAATTTAAGGATTTATTAGAGAAAAGCTTTATTAGTCCAACTATATCGCCCTAGGGTGCTCCTGAGTTATTCATGAGGAAGAAGGATGAATCACTTTGTATGTGTACTGATCATATACAATTGAATAAAGTGACCATGAAGAATAGATATTTGTTGCCTAGGATTGTCGACTTGTTTGATCAACTTCAAGGAGCTACTTATTTCTCAAAGATTGACCTCCGTTCAAGTTATGATTAGTTGAGGGTTAGGGAGTGTGATATTCCCAAGACAACTTTTCAAACTAGATACTGACATTTTGAGTTTGTGGTGATGTCCTTTGATTTAACTAATGCTCTCGCTTGTGTTTATAGATCTTATGAATTGGATGTTCAAGCCATTTCTTGACAGTTTTGTGGTTGTCTTCATCCATGATATTCTGATTTATTCCCGAAATGAATGGGAGAACATGGATCATTTGAGGTTGGTTGTTCAAACTTTGAGAGAGAAGTAATTGTTTGCCAAGTTTAGTAAATGTGATTTTTGGTTAGGTGAAGTAGATTTTCTTGGTGATGTGGATTTGATGATGGCATCAAGGTTGACCCAAACAAGAGTAAGGTAGTGAAGAATTGGCCTAGACCATTCTATTCGATATTCAGAGTTTTCTTGGGTTGGCTGGTTATTATCGAAAGTTTGTTGAGGGCTTCTCATTGATTACATCTCCATTGACTAAGATAACTCAATAGAAGGCCAAGTTTATATGGTCGAATGAGTATGAGACGAGTTCTCAGACTTTGATAGATCAACTTCTATCGGCTTCTATTTTGACTTTACCGAATGGACTAGATGGATTTGTGGTGTATTGTGATGCTTCTCAAATTAGGCTGGGTTTTGTGCTCATTCAATATGTAAGTTGACAACTTATGCATCGAGGCAATTAAAGGTGCATGAACAAAATTATCCAACTCATGATCTTGAGTTGGCGGCCGTGGTGTTTTCTTTGATGATTTGGAGACATTATTTTTATGTAGTTCATGTTGATGTGTTCACTGATCACAAGAGTTTGCAATATGTGTTCACCAAAAGGGATCTTAACTTGAGGCAAAGAAGGCTGTTGGAACTTCTTAAAGATTACGACATGAGTGTTCAATATCCTCCCAGCAAGCAAATATTATAGCTGATGTTCTCAGTAGGCTATCTATAGGTCGTATAGCCCATGTTGATGAGGGAAAGAAAGAATCAATAAAATTTGTCCATCGCTTGGCTAGATTTGGTGTTAGATTAGTTGACTGTAATGAGGGTTGCATTCATGTTCAAAATGGGGCTGAGTCTTCTGTGGTTGTTGGTGTCAAGGAAAAACAAGACTTGGGCCCTTCTATAGTTGAGTTGAAGAAATTGGTTGCTGAGAAAAAGATAGAGGTTTTCTCCCAAGGGGAAGATGATGTACTTCGGATCAAGACCGGTTGTGTGTTCTAGATGTTGATGGTCTTAGAGAGGTGATCATGAGTGAAGCCTAGAAATCTCATTATTCTTTACATCTGGGATCCACCAGATGTATCAGGACTTGAGGAAAGTGTATTGGTGGTATGGTATGAAGAAAGACATAGCCAAGTTCGTATCCGAGTGTCTTAATTGTCAACAAGTGAAGGTGGAACATCAGAGGCCCAGTGATTTGGCTCATGTTATTGAGATTCCTATTTGGAAGTGGGAAGATGTTAATATAGACATTGTGGTTGGCTTGCCCCATACTTGGAAGCAATTTGATTCTATTTGGTTTATTGTTGATAGGATGACCGAATTGGCTTATTTCCTACTTTTCTGCACCAAAGGCTCCTAAACTGGGGGTCGTTACAATATCTTCCACTTGGGAACATTCTTCCCTGAATGTACTTAAAGGAAATCTCTAAAGAGTAGCTCATCAACTAACAACCCTGTATACATGCAAAAATATAACTTAAACATCATTTCATAAAATTTTCAAAATTTACACTTAAAACATGTCTTAAAACAGTCATAAACATAAAAATAAATGCATGCATCATATAAAACAAAAATGCAAGGAATTATAGGTTTTAGGAAGAACTTCTTAGTACCTTAGGCATGAGTAGTGTGGAATGGATGCGAATAACAGGTCATCAATCTACTTCCGCTTCCTATGTAGCATCCTAAACTTGTTGATTTCTCCAAAGCACTTTGACGGATGCAATTACCTTGTTCCTTAGCTTTTTCACTTGTCGCTCTGGGATTTCAACCAGTACCTCTTCATAACTCAAATCCTCTTCAATGTTCACATCATGCAAAAGAACTATGAAGCTTGGATCACCTATAAATTTTGTCAACATTGACAAATGGAAAACTAGATGAACCAAATGCATCTCATTGGGTAGATCCAACTCGTATGCCACTTTTTCCACTCTTATCATGATCTTATAGGTCCCTACAACATTGGGATCAATTTCTTTTTTCTGACCAAATTGGATCATACCTTTCATTAAAAACACCTTCAAGTAGACCCAATCACGAATTTGGAACTCAAGTTCCCTTCTTCTCGCATCGGAGTGGGACTTTTGTCAGCTTTAGGCCATTTGCAATTTTTCCCTATGCTTTTAATTTTCTCCATAACATTCATTACCAAGTCCTATCCTATTAATGTCACCTTACCAACTTTGAACCTCCTGAGAGGCGATCTACACCATATACCATGTAATGCCTCAAATAGTGCTATCCCAACACTTATATGGAAGCTATTGTTATAGGCAAACTCGATAAGTGGTAAATGCTCATCTTAAATTCCCTTAACCTCCAGCACACAAGCTCTCACAATGTATTCTAATGTCCGAATAGTCTTTTTGGCTTGCCCGTCGATTTGGGGATGAAAAATCATACTCAGTTTCACCTTAGTACAAAGTCCCTTTTGAAAAGACTTCCAAAAGTGAGAGGTGAATTGGACTCCATGATCTGATATGATAGACAATGGAACCCTATGTAACCTTACCAACTCTTAGATATACAAGCAAACATAATCTTTGACACTAAATGTAGTCTTCACCGGTGAGAAATGAGCCAACTTTGTCATATGGTCAACCATCACTATATGGAGTCAAAATGCTTTCTGGTCTTTGGCAAACCCACTACGAAGTCCATGTTGATCTCTTTCTACTTCCAAGTAGAAATATCAATTTCTTGTGTATAGGACATCCAGTCATTGATGTTCAACCTTGATTTTTTGGCAATCAGCACACTCGGACACAAATTGGGAAATGTCCTTTTACTTTCCACTCCACCTATATATCTCCCTCAAGTCTCTAGACATCTTGGTACTTCCGGGATGAATGGAATATGAAGAGTTATGAGCTTCTTGCATTATCAACTTCTTCAACTCACTATTATTAGGCATGGATAACCTCCCTTGATATCAAAGTACCCCATCTCCCCTTTGTGAGAAAATTTCTATCTTTCCATGCTTCACTAAGGCTTTCAAGTCAACTAAGGCGAGACCAAAGTCTTGCTTATACTTAACCTCCTCCGTTAGAGAAGATACAGACCTATGAAGAACCGTTGCACCACCATTTTCGGATTCAGTCAACTTTACCTCCAATATAGACAATCTATGAACATTGTTGGCCAACTCCCTTTTTCATCATCTCCAATGTGAGACACACTACCATGAAAACTCTACTAAGGGCATCGACTACCACATTAGTCTTTCTCGGGTGATACATCGCACTCATGTTATAGTCCTTGAGTGCCTCTAACAACCTTCATTGCCTTAAATTGATCCTTTTGGGTGAACATATATTGGAGGCTCTTGTGGTCGGTGAAGACATCCACAAGAAGACCATATAAGTAATGTCACCAAATTTTCAAGGCAAATACCACCGCCACCAGCTCAAGGTCATGAGTCGGGTAATTCTTCTCATGCACTTTCAACTGCCTTGAGGCATAAGCAATCACCTTAGTATTTTGCATTAGCACATATTTAAACCCAATCCTTGATGCATCACAATACATGACAAACCAATTATTTTCTTTTGGCAATGTCAGTATTGGGGACGAAGTCACTCGATCCTTTAAAGTTTGGATTTTTTTTCAAACTCATCCATCCACACAAACTTAGCTTTCTCTTGAGTCAACTTGGTAATTAGGGATGAAACGGAAGATAAGTCTTGTGAAAACCTTCTAGAGTAACTGACTAGGCCCAAGAAACTCCTTATGTCAGTAGGAGTCAATGACCTTGGCCAATTTCTCACCTCTTCAGTCTTCTTAGGATCAACCTTGATACTATTATGCAATACTACATGCCCAAGGAAGGCAACCTCATCAAGCCATAACTCGCAATTGTCAAACTTCACATAAAGCTTTTTCTCCCTTAGGTTTTTCAATACCAACCTCAAGTGCTCCATATGCTCTTGCTCACCTTTGGAGTAGATAAGGATGTCATCAATGAATATCATGAAGAACATGTCAAGGTAGGGCTTGAATATAATATTCATGATGTCCATAAATATAGTCAGAGTATTAGTGTGGCCAAACAACATTACCACAAATTCAAAGTGATCATACCTAGTATGGAATGTCATCGTAGGAATGTCAGTTTCCCTCACCCTTAATTGGTGGTACTGGGCTCTCAAGTCAACTTTAAGTGTATAGCCCTTTGCAATTGATCAAACAAATCATCTATTCTCAGAAGACAATACTTACTCTTGATGGTGACCTTATTAAGTTGTCGGCAGTCGATAAACATACAGAGTGACCCTTCTTTCTTCCTTAAAAATAAAATCGGTGCACCCCATGGAGACCTACTAGGTCTAATAAAACTCTTCTCTAACAAATCCCTCAATTTCTCCCATAGCTCCTTCAACTATGTGGGAGCCATTCTATAAAGTGGGATTGAGATAGGTTGAGTATCGGGTTAGGAGATCTATACCAATGTCTATTTCACTTTCAGGAGGAACACTAGTAACTCATCCAGAAATACATTAGGAAACTAATTCACAACGAAAATAGACTCAAAGGAACAACTATATCCTAATTGGATTGATTGTCTAATGCTTGGGCCAACAAAGTGAAGGCAGCTCAGAACTCCGCATGAGACACTCCTTCATCTTGTTGAAGTAGAGGAACTTGTTGTTTGGGAATGCCTCTTTTATGTGGAACTCTTCTTGGCGGCATGATCTTGAAATAACAAGAAGATCATCGTTAGTCATAAGAATAGCTTAGCAAACTCTAAAAGCACGATATGAATAAGAAAGAGGGGAACATTTTCCTAAACCATCTCATAGCCTCTCACTCAAAATAGTGGCGTACTTCACAACCTTGAATGAGTCTCTAATCAACAGGATACACATGGACTTCTGAGGAATATTTTAAAATCTTGTGCTCTGATACCAAGTTTGTAATGACCCGACCTAGGGGCCTAGTCGTCACACATTGAATGAGATAACCAAAGGCACCTCACCCAAGTCATCTTAAGTATCTTAAATATTCACAGGCATAAATATATAAATATTACAAAAGTAAACTGGGGAAGGGTCTATGGTCCTTTTTAAGACAATGGAACAATATTAAAAAACATGGAATACTAATATATTTTTGTCCATTAAGCATATCAACTAACATATGAATAGACAGAACAGGTAATAGTCAGTTTCTATCAAATAGAAAAGACTCCAATGTTCAACAATATAGAAAATAAATGCCTCAAAAGGCCCATAAATACTTCATCCAAAATAATACATAGTCTAGAAAGGAAAAAAATCGTACAGTCTCAAACTAAGGGCTCACCACAAACAAAAGTGCTAGTCTTGAATGCCGAATACTAGCCACGAGCCTGTGGATAGTGCCTGGCCCTACATGGTTAAATCTTGCAGGCAAAATATACATTAGTATATTAGAATGTAATAAATATTAAAATGCAATATAAGTCTGAAATTGCGATGCCATCATTCATAAATATAACATAGAGATACGGACGATATGAAAGATACATAAAGTGAGCTTAATCACGCACAAGGAATATAATCCAATATGAACGAGAGTCAATGCATAGCAAATCATATGTAATGGAAACATGTCATAGGATCATAAACTTGTGGGCGAAGATCTTCACTGACATGTAGGACCATGAGAGCTATTACATGGAATCCAACATAATAGCCTACTTTGGCACAGGGAGACCATTTGCTAGATGAAACTCTCTCAACTTTGAATACATCATAATAACATAAATGACCTATGTAGATCTACTAGCCTAGTATACAAGGGCTCATATAGTGGAAAATAATTAGGAAATTTGAGATTTAGCTTTAATGGGTCATATGCCTCAACTAACGAGATGAAACCCAATATCAAGCCTACTCAATGTTAAGTCATCCCATGGAATCTTTAAAACATAACTCAGAATTATAAGTAGCAATCATAGGAGTAACTCAAACTTTGGGAACCACCAAGTAAGTACTGTCCTTTCATCTTGGAGACCTTTCTTGAATATTTTTAGGGCAACGTCAACATGCTTATATCTTTGAAAAATCATTACTTTAAAACTTAACTTTCATGCCTTTATCATCATCATAAATCATGCAAGGCTTTACTTGATAACTAGGTGGGTTAGACTTTTAAATGGAAAAATCATAAATCACATAAAACATGGAATATACCTCTTTAAAGACATGTAAAATAGCCCACATCACATCGACAACAAACCTATCTTTAGGGTAATCATCAATAGCTTAAATACATGTATGTACTTTATAAAAGTATCATAAGATATCGTGAATAACATTTAGTAACGCAAATAATCATGAAATCATCATAAACATGCATAATGTCTTAAAAAAACTTAAATAAAAGGTAAAATACTGTAAAGAGGGTTTTATAGGTAGAAGGGTACCCATAAATCAAGCTCACATATCATAGATGACTTGGGAAGAATGAATTTACTGTTAAAGGAGAAAACCCCTTTAGAAAACCTAGTTTTCTTAGCTTGTTCTTGAAAAGTAGTACCCTTTTTTCCTTAGGAAATTTGAGAGTGGAAGAATGAAGGAATAACTTAGGGACCCATGTTTTAAGGGCGGGTTTAGGGTCCTTTTTTTTCCCAAAAAATGGTAGGCTTTAGGAGTAGAAATAATGAAAATAACTAAACTGCCCTTCAGTAAGATTGTCAGACTTTAAACTATGAAAGTCTGTTTACGGGCCATGGAATGATCCATGGACCGTAAGTCCCGTTCGTCCTGTTAACTTTTCCAAAATCCCTAAAACCATTTGATTAAACTCAAAACCACAAAACAATCTTATGGGACGTACATAGGCATATCGGTCATGGTTGGACTCGTAGAATGCTTTCATACTTAGCTAGTTTTCGCATTTTCCATGACCCTATCCATGAAGGGATTCTACGGACCTTTCTTTGTTCTATGGGACATGTTGGTAACACATAAATCACTTCCAACAAACTCCAATTTTCTTTCATGCCTGATAGTCTCACTCATGACCCTATCTACAAACCATTGTTCCTTTTACGGGCCATCACTGGTTCTGTGGGTTACTGCACACTTGCAAACCTTTTCACTTTCCTGAAGTTCATGTTTAACAGTCGAACCTATAGACTATAACTCTTCCTATGAGTTGTAAGTCACCCTATTGGAGTTGACTTCAAGTTATTCTCTTTCCAACTTTTTTACACTTAAGGCTCCTAAACTAGGGGTAGTTACATTAAGTCTTATCAGAAAGACTTGACATTGCCACACTATATATTGATTTATTAGACACTCTATAATTCTTTCCTTATAGGCAAATACATCACCCAAGGATTTCAAAAGAATAAGTTGCACTTCATGGAAAATAATTTGTACTATTTTTTCTGAGTCTGGCTTATGAAGAATGCAATAACAATTTTTCTTTGAAGCACAACTATAACGACTCGAATTAGGTCCTAGTCGTTACACAGAGAATGAGATATTTGAAGGAACTTTAGACAAGACATCTTTAATATCTCAAGCATTTATAGGCATATAACTAAGCACTTGCTGAAGTAAAATGGGGGGAAAGGTCTATGGGACCATATTATGACAATGAAGTAATATTAAAAAGGAAACATCAATATATATCTATAAAGCATGCCAATAAAACCATAGATGGATGGAATACATAATGGTCGATTTTTATCAAAATAAAAAGATTTTAAACATAAACAACATAGAATATAAAAGTCTTAAAAGTCCAACATACACATAGTGTCTAAAATACATAACAAGAATGAAATGGTAGAGACTCAAACTTAGGGCTCGCCATAAAAGTAGTAGTATCAAACACCTAAAACCTAGCCACGAGCTAGTGGAGGAGTACCTGCCCATACATGGTTCAATCATGCAACCAAATTATGTGTTAGTACTTTTGGAATACACTAGGTATGTGAGATTCAATCCAAACATGAAATTGTAATGCCATCATTCATACCCAAAACATATGTATATAAGACAATAAAAGTACATGACATAGGTTTAAGCATGAATAAGGAATATCACTTAATACGAATGAGAATCAATGCATAAGAGATCATATGTGATGGAACCATATAGTGGAGTCATAAACTTGTGAGAGAATACCTTAACCGATATATAAGACCATGTGAGCTACTAGATGGAATCCAATATAACCCCCTACATTGACATGGGGAGACCACTTGCCGGGTGAAACTTCATCACTTTACATGCATCTTTACTTAACAAAAATGGCCTATGTGGATCCATTAACCTAGCCTACAAAGGCTCCTATGGTGACATATAGTTAATGGGGCAAAGGGTACTTCTAGGGTTCCCTTACTGAGCCCCACCATGATGCCGAATTCGATGATAAGTCATCCCACAAATTTCTTTTAACATAATTTAGTCAAATGATGACACTTAGAATCATAAGTAACAATCTTTAGAGTAGCTCAAACTTAAGGAACCACCAAGTGATAATTGTCCTTTCATATTGGGGACCTTCATAAATATTTTTAAGGCAATTGTCAACATTCTTAAACCTTTTGACAAATCATGACCTTAAACCTTAGCTTTAAAGCCCTAGTCATCATCATAAATTATTCAAAACTTAATGTGAAACTTAGTGGGCTAGCTTTTAGGTTAAAACATCACAAATCATGAAAATATGCTTACTCAAAACATATAAACAACCCACACATCATCATTCATAATACTCATCACTGGGTCATTATTAATAACTTAAATATGTGTAAAATACTTAGTAAAACCTAATAGGATATCATTGAGACCATCTAATAACATAAAAGTTCCATAACATCATCATTAGCATGCATATTACTTGAAGGAACATAAAGAAAAGGTAAAAGACATTATGTAGAACTTTGTGATTTAAAGGAGAACCCTAAATCAAACTCACATACCTTGGTAAGCTTGGGAAAAAGGAATTTGTTGTTAAAAGAAAGAGCCCCTTGAAACCCTAACCTCCTTAGCTTGTTCTTCTTCTCTAGGTAGTGTTTCTTTTGCCTTAGAATTTTGAGAATAGGAGAATGAGAGAATCAATAAGGATCCTAGGGGTTTAAGGTCTAATTTAGGGACCTTATATTCCAAAAAAATGACATAGTGTAGGATTAGGATCTACATGAATGACAAAACTACCCCTCACTAAAACTACTGGAAGAGATCTCAGAAAGCCTGATTACGGGACATGGTTTGAACCACAGACCATAGTCCTATTCATCTTATTCCCTATTTCCAATCTTTAGAAACTATTTTGTCAATCCAAATCACAAAAATCCTTTTCTATTCCTTTGTTTTACAACTCATTACTGGATTCATAGAGTCCTTCCACACTTAGCCAATTTCCTCACTTTATTGGACCTCATCTATGAAGGGTTTATACAGACCGTACTATGGTTTGCAGACCATGCTGTTAATCATAGTTACCTTCCAAAACCTCAAAATTTTCTTCATGCCCGATACTCTCAATTATGATCTATCTAAAGAGCATCAACCATCCTGCGAGCCATCATCGGCTATGTTGGTTACCCCACACTTGGTTAAAATCTCTTTTTTTCAATGTTTATGGTGAATTTTATGGCCTTTTATGAGCTGATTCTAATTAATTGGATCATAATTATTACTTCTTCCATTCCATTTTATGTGGAACCCTTTTCTTTTTGGTCCGTCTCAAAAATGAATGTCACGGTACTCAAATGGGAAAAAAAATTATCTTTAAAATTTCCCTTTTACCCTTAATAAAATGATTCTCAACTACACAAATATTTAAAGATGATTTTAGACCACAAGCTTCAAAAAGTTTTCCTTTTTTTCTTAAACACCATGCTAAGTCAAAGGGTCCATATAAAATGGGACAGAGGGAGTATTATTATACCTAAATATTCATGGATTATGAAGAATTACATGAATTATATGATTTTCAAGTGAATGCAAATGATTTCAAGTATATAATGATTAGGGATTGTTGAATTTATGTGCGTTCCTTTACTGATGACCCAAATTGATCTCTACTGCATGATTTTCATCTAGTTACATGATTTTATCCTAATTGCTCATGAACCCACACGTGGCCATAATTTCCTATGACAAAATAATGACTTTTGTGAATGTGCTTCTAAGAATAAATCATGATTTGATGATGATGCTGCTGCCTTGATTAGGGTGACTTAAGACCCTAAATGTCGATGGAATGATGATAAGATGGGAGCGTACCTACACTTTATGCAAAGTTATGTAGATGGATTATTCCTATGGTATGAGATGTTTTCATGAGGTTGTGATGCCTATTTTACAAGTTGTGAAAGTATGATTTTGTTAAAGTATGAACTATGATAAAATCTTTGTATATGCATGATTATATATTTTGTGGGATTTTACTTAGCACCGAATGGAATTGTGTGAGGGGAACTATTATCACAACCCAATCCTAGGTCCTAGATGTAACACGACGAATGAGAACCTGAATAGATCCCCAAACAAGCCTCTTAAGCATGCATGACAGGTCCTTGGTTTCGCGAAAGCAATAAAAAGATGAATAAGCACATAACACATAATTTCTAAGGGAAGTAGGGATTTTCACTCACACAATAGGGATGTTATAGGGAAGAGGATAAAAATGAATGACATAGCAAATAAATCTAAGGGTTAGTAAGTATGACTCATACTATGGGGGCATTTGGGGACTTGGGACTTCCACGTTGTCAACATGCAAACATTCACCACAAAAAAGGGATAAGGGAATAAGGGAAAACTCCAGCAATACATAGACATAATAAGAGTCGAGATTATGACATACAACCCATGTATCCAACAACACCTCTAACTATGAATGGAGACATTTCCCAGGCTCACCCTCAAAGATAGTATCCAAAAATAGAATAGTCTAAATAAAAGCATGAAAGTAAATGGATGTTGTCCCCGAATGTGGAGGACTCATCAATAGCAAGCCTTCACTGAATTAGTTAACTGTGTGGAGGAGGAGAATGGAAACAAACTCTGGTTCCTACATGGTTAGATCATGTAGGCAAAAAATATATGTTAGTACTTGGAATATACTAAGTATGCGGGGTGCAATGCAATAAGGAACATAAGCCATAATAATCAAGATGCATAATTATAATCAATAGACATAAGCTCAATATGACATGTATAATCAATACTTAAGTTAAAATATGCATGAAGATAGTCAACTTGCATAATATATCATACATATATGGGAAGAGACCCTAACTGACATATAAGATCAAGCAAGATACTGCTTGAAATCCAGATGCTTGTCTCCCTACCGGAAAAGTAGTGGTCTACTTGCCAAGGTAAATCGAGCTTGCCCCACTGTCATGACCCAAGCCTAGGGCCTAGACGTGACACGACGAATGGGAACCCAAGGGGACCCAAACAAGTCTATTAGCATATCGATCACACATCCTTGGTCGAGGAAGCAAAGTAAACAACAACAAGAGATAATAAAAAGGTGAAAAGGGGACTAGGGGACGTGTTTGATATCATAAAAGCAGAAAGAGTCAAGCTTATAGCATAAATGCATAATAATATTTCCAATAACACCTCTAAGCTTAGGATGGAGTGGGGCACCAAGACACTTTCCGGTATCACCCTCAAAATGTCAAATGTTCAACATAAAGAAGTCTTTATAATAGCAACATAAAGTAAATAGTGTCCTCAAACTTAAGGACTAACCAAAACTTATCTTCGTAGAATCTCACTAACCACGTGGAGGGTGATCAAGAGGAGCTCCGATCCTTACACAATGATATCATGTAGGCATAAAATATGCGTTAGTACGTTTGAATGTACTAAGTATATAGGATGCAATGCAACAAAACATAAGACAATCTAGTCCAAAATGCATAATCATAGTCAATAGATAGCATAATTTCAATATGGCATACATGGTCAATGCTTGAAGTAAAACATGTTTATAAATCATTCAACTTGCATAGAACGTAATGCATATATGGGAAGAGACCTCAACCGACAAAGAATAAGACCAAGCGAGCTACAGCTTGGAATCCTGATGATTATCCCTCATTAATAAAGAGGTGGTCTACTTGCCAAGGTAAACCATACTTCACCTTATGATACCCTATCCCATTTCGGAGAAGTAACCTCCCTTACGGGAACCTATCCCATTTTGGGGTGGATTTCATTAAGAAGTGCACTAAATAGATCAACTAGTAAAGCAAGGGTAAAATATACTCCTATTTCGGCATATAGTTTGAGGAAAGAGAGTAAACCCTCCACCATCGGTGCTAAGCCTAATCCTATGAAATAATTGAAATAATCACACTTTAGCAATTTGTAAGAAACATGGAAATATGACATGAGTAGCTCTAAAACATCCTTGACCTCTAATGGTGAGCATAACTTTAAAACATAAGAATAGATCATCATCAAACATTATATTAACATCAAAAGGCTCACAAAAAGGTAAAATCTTTGAAAAAGGACTTAATCCGGCATTTACAACATCATAGATGTTTTCATGAATTCAATACATAATTTGTAATGAAAAGACATTTTATCAAACACTTGTAGGTGCATAATGCTAGTTCAAAATCATGCAATTCAAGAGTGAAATAATATGAGAAAATTCAATGTAAATCAACCCACCAACACATAGTAAAACCACTGAAATGAACCCAAAAATGCCCGAAAATGTGACTCGAAAATGCCTATAATCGTAATTTTACATATATCTCAAAATCTGTGCGTAATATCAAAAACTCGACTTCATATTCTTATTTAGGGGAAAATATTGAGTAGAAAATGGATATAACTTGGATTCTAGAGGACCCATAGAGAAATATAAATTTCACAAAATTTCAAATTCCAGTGGCAGTCCGCGTTAGCTCCGCGATGCGGAGCCATCACAGAGTAGTATATTTTATTGCTAATTTTCTTATTTTGAACTAAGGATTTGAGGTCTTGGTGCTTAGCCTTACTATGTGTAAAAGCACCTATACTTAGTTATTTTTAACCTCGTATCGTTTAAGACATTCCCCAAAACCCTCTCAAACACTTACACAAATATTTCACCCAAAATCAAATGGTCCAAACTCATTCCAAATATCAAAAAATCCATTCAAGTTTCAAGTTCTCATTCAAATCTTCATCAAGGAAATCTCCAAGTTTGACGTATGTGGATTTCAACCATTGGGTCCTTTCACCCATGGTGCCCAACGTTCCTTTTCATATAAAATGCATTTTTCAGGTTGATTTACTTATGGGTATTACTTATTATGGATTATGAATATAAACTACATTGGGCTTTTATGAAATGTTATTCAACTATGCATGTTTTTGAGTTATAAATCTAAAATCTATTGTGAGATTTGATGAGGGATTTTGATGTATCTTGTTAGAGGATGTTACCAAGTATTAGTGGGTGGATTTACATTGTTTTTTTGTACATGTTTTTACTCTTGAATTGCATGATTTTATACTAGCATTACACACCTGTCGAGTGTTTGATAACATGCCGTTTGAAGAATTCTTAAAGTTTTGATGATCTATTGGTTGATTTATGTGTCAAGTGACTTTATGATGATTTTGGGCTTTCTAAAGATGTGTTTAATTCATGGAAATGTTGATGATGTTGTAAATCCTGATTAAGCCATTTTCTTAAAGATATTGCGAGCCTTTGATATTGATGTTAATGCAAGGGTAATGTTTGATGATGATCTAAACTTGTTTTGAAGCTAAGCTCAGCATTAGGGGTCAAAGATGTTTTAGAGATACTTGTGTCATGTTTCTATATTTCTTACAAATTATTTAATGCTATGATTACTTTATATATATTCTGTGGGATTAGATTTAGCACCGATAGATTGAGGGAGTGACCCCTTTTCTTAAACTATGTGCCACCATAGGATGAGGTTTTACCCTTGCTTTACTAGTGGATCCATTTAATCCACTTTCTCTTGAGGTTCTTCCCAAAATTAGGTTGTGTTCCCGTAAGGTGAAGTTCTTAATTAAATTCTTCCAGAAATTGGGCTGTGTTCCCATGAGGTAAAGTTCTTAATGAGATCCTTTCAAAAATTGGGTTATGTCCCCGTAAGGAAGGTTATTTCACACAATAAGGAAGGTTATTTCACACAAAATTAGGTCATGTTCTCGTAAGTTGAAGTATGATTTATCTTGGCGAGTAGACCACCTCTTTACTAGTGAGGGGTAATCATTGGGATGCCAAGTTGTAGCTCGTTTAGCTTGGTCCTATCCTATGTCGGTTGAGGTCTCTTCCCACACTTATATATTATGTTCTATTAAAAATGAATGATTTGCAAAACATGTTTAACTTTAAGCATTGACCGTATATGCCATACTGTTATTATGCTATTCATTGCTTATAATTATGCATTTTGATTATATTGTCTATCTCTTGTTGCATTGCATTCTACATACTTAGTATATTCAAATGTATTAAAGCATACACTATGCCTACATGATGTTACCATGTAGGAACCGAAGCTTCATTTGACTATCCTCCTCCACGTGGCTTGTTTGACATTTTGAAGATAAGCATGGTAAGTCCTCAAGTTCGAGGACACTATCTACTTTCTCTTGTTACTTCCAAAACTTCTTTATGTTGATATTTGACATTATGAGGGTGAGTGCGGAAAGTGTTTTGGCTCCCGCTCCATTCTAAGTTTAGAGGTGTTGTTGAAATATTACAATGTATCTATGCTATGAGCTTGACTTTATGTGTTTATGCTATCAAAGATTTTCCTTAGTCCTTTTATCTCTATTTTGACTCTCTTGTTGTTGTTTAATTGCTTTCATGACCAAGGATGTGTGTGTGACATGCTAAGAGGCTTGTTTGAGGTACCTTCGGGTTCCCAATTCACCGTGTCACGTCTAGGCCCTAGGTCTATGTCGTGACTATAATGACCTACCCCAACACTGTGAAGTATTGTCCACTCTTGGGCCTAGCCCATCACAAATTTATCCCTTTGGTTTCACCCCAAAAGGCGCCTCACAGTATACAGACCAATCCTTTACTTGTATACCCAACATCTCTCTTGTGTTTTTCCAATGTGGGACTCTCATCTCATGATGGGTTGTTACATAAACCCCTCTAAGGACTCAGCATCCTCCCTAAGGTTTGCCCTACCACATTGTATTCACCTAGACTTAGCACTGAGGTTTGCCCTGCCTCATTGGGATTCATCTAAACTCAGTTGAACTCTAGCCCCACATCAACAAGGCTAACACAAAAGTGGTTGTGATACCATCTGTAAAGACCTGGCCCAACACTGTAAAGTATTGTCCACTCTTGGGCCTAGCCCATCACGGATTTATCCCTTAGGGCTCACTCCAAAGGGCGCCTCACAGTATATAGACTATTCCTTTTACTTATATACCCAGCATCTCTCTTGTGTTTTGCTGGTGTGTGACTCTCATTTCAACATGGGTTGTTAGAGTGGCAACCCTCATGTAAGATACCTTAAAATCCATCATCAAATCTCATAATAGATCACAGTTTCATAGCTCAAAACATGTATAGTTTCAATAGACAAAAGCCATTCATAGTACAAGCTTAAAATAGATATTCATGCATAATAAATCAAAATTTAATAAAACCCAATATAATTTGTACTCATAATCCATATTAGAAGATATCCATAGATAACAAAACTTGAAAACATACAATCTTCATAAAAATGAAAATCGGGATCCATGGGTAAAAGGACCCAAGAGATGAAACCCACATACCTCAAACTTGGGTTTTATTGATGTAGACTTGAAGGAGACTTGAAGCTTGAATGGGTTTCTTGAGATCCAGAATTAAGCTTAGGATACTTGAATTTGGATGAAATATTTAGTTAAGTCTTGGAGAGAGTTTTGAGAGTGTCTTAGTGATATAGTGTTGAAAAATGACTAAGTATAAATGTTTTATGCATATATGGGCATGGGGCCATTACCCCAATACCTTAGGCTAAAACAGGAAATTAAGAAAGTCACAACACTGCTTTGCGACAGGTCCGCATCATTGAGCCATCACAGACAGCTTCTACCTCTTAAAATTTTGTGAAAATCAATTTTTGCTACAGGTTATACCCATTTCTCACTCAATTTTCTCCTTGATCAAGAATACGAAGTCGAATTTTCGATATTATGCATGGATTTTGAGATATATAGAAATTATGATTATGGGCATTTCTAAAGCACATTTTGTGGCATTTTTTGGGCATTTCAATATCTCCCCCTTGGGAAGATTCGTCCGCGAATGTCAAAGAAACATAAATAAGAGAAGTAAGCATGAAGATTTCAGCCTGACATGAATGCAACAAATGCATCTAAACTTCATTTTCAAAAATCTCAACATGAATGTCAAAAATCACCATAAACTTGTCAACATAAACATGAATGCATGCAAATGACATAAGGGCTGAAACTTAAGACTTAGAATCATATAGGAGGACTTAAATTAGTACCTTCGGCTTGAGTAGAGTGGAAGAGATATGGGTATCACTTTATATGTTCACCTCGGATTCCCGAGTGATGCTTTCGACTTATTGATTCTTCCAAAGAACATTGACACAAGCTACAACTTTGTTTCTCAACCTCTTCATTTATCTATCCAAAATCTCCACCAGGACCTCCTCAGAAGTCAAATTATCTTCTACAACACCCACAACATCTAAAGGCACAATAGCACTTGGGTCACCCATACATTTCCTCAACATAGACACATGGAAGGCTGGATGAATCATACTCATATCAATGGCAACTCCAACTCGTAGGTTACCTTACCAATCATCCTCAACACTCTATAAGGACCCACAACCTTGGGCTTAATTTCCCTTTCTTGCCAAATTGGACCACACCCTTCATGGGTGAGATGTTCAAGTAAATCTAGTCACTAACCTTAAACTCAAGATCTCTCCTTCTCACATCGGAATATGACTTTTTCCACTTTGAGCTGTCTTCAACCTTTCCCTCATCAACCTCACCTTTTCCAAAGCTACCATAACCAAATTCAGTACAATCAAAGCCATCTCAACAACCTCACCAAGGTACCTTCCTATAGTCTCTATCTGTTCTCATGGAATTGGAAAGAATAGAATGAATCATGAGCCTCTCTGAAAAACAACTCCCTCAAGTCATCAACATTGTGAACACATAATCAATCTTTGTACCTAAGGTACCATCTCCTCCTTAGGAGAAAACCTCCACTCTTACCATCCTTCACCAAGGTCTTCAACTCTAGCATGGGCGGAATCAAGATCTTGTTTTGCCTTCATCTCCTCAGTGAAAGAAGATTTAGAACCATCAACAACTACTATAACACCATTTTCAACTTCATCCAACCTAACCCCCAACCTAGACAACCGATGGACTTCTCTAGCCACTCCTTTTCCACCATCATCAACATGAATCCATACAAGCAGTGATGCCAAGTTTTCAAAGCAAATACCTTGTCCACAAATTCAAGATCATGGGTGGGATAATTCTTCTCATGCACCTTAAGTTTTCTAGAGGTATACGCTATCACCCTACCACTTTTCATCAAAACACACCCCAAAAAAATTTGTAAGGCATCACAATATACAACAAATCATTCAAACCCTTCCAATAGATGTAAGATAGGAGCGAAGAAAAGCTTATCTTTCAAAGTTTAGAAGCTCTTTTCACACTCATCAGTCTACAAAAATTTCGCCTTCTTTTTGATCAACTTAGTAATAGGGGAAGTAATAGAAGAGAAACTATTTACAAATCTCTGGTAATAATCCGCTAAACCTAAGAAACATCTAATATCTAATGGAGTCAAAGGTTTAGGCTAATTTCTAAGTCTAGGCTAATTTCTAATCACCTCCGTTTTCTTAGAATCCACCTTAATACCATCACCCGACACCATATATCCCAAAAATATAATATTTTTCAACCAAAATTCACATTTCTCGAATTTTACATACAACCTCTCTTCCCTCAGGATTTGCAACATCATCCACAAGTGGTCCACGTGCTCCTCACTAAGGGAATAAATCAAGATACCATCAATAAAAACCACCACAAAAAAGTCAAGGTAGGGTTTAAGGATCCTATTCATGATATCCATAAATATAGCCAGTGTATTAGTCAACCCAAAGGACATAACCACAAACTCAAAGTGCCCATACCTAGTCCAGAAAGTCATCTTGGGAATGTCACACTCCCTCATTTTCACTTGGTGATACCCAGAATGAAGATCAATCTTAGAGAAGTGACTAGCCCCTTGAAGTTGACCAAAAGGTTATCAATCCTTGGCAGAGGAGACTTGTTCTTTTTGGTAAATCTATTAAGTTGCCGGTAATCAATGCACATTCTAAGAGAACCGTCCTTCTTCCTTCACAAATAATGCTGGTGCACCCCAAGGTGATTTACTAGGCCTTATAAAACCCTTCTCCAACAAATCCCTCAATTTCTCCTTTAACTCCTTCAACTTCACCAGGGCCATATGGTAAGGGGGAATAGAAATGGTTTGAGTATCGGGAAGGAGGTCTATAGAAAAATCTATTTTTCTTTTGTGAGTAATACTATAAAGCTCATCAGGGAAAATATCAAGAAACTCATTAGCCACTGGTGTAACGACCCCAAAAAGTGCCCGAAAATGTGCCTCGAAAGCACCCAAAATTGTGATTTTCATATATCTAAAAGTCCATTCATTATTTCAATAATTCAACTTCATATTCTTGTTTAGGGGGTCAAATTGAGTAGAAAATGGGTCTAACTCGAATTTTAGAGCAACTGTATCAAAATCCAAAAATTGCAAAAAAATGCGATTTAGGAGGGTCAACTTTGAAGGGGCATATCTCTTAGCATCCAAAGACCTGGGTGGCCCACGACGTACCAAATTAAATCCCTTTGAATTATCTTTCCAATGCACTTGGTTTAACCTCATTCTGAGTTCAGATGAAGGATTTATGCCCATTTTTGTAGAACTTGTTTGTGTAGAAAATGCAAATTCCAGTGGGGTTTTTACGTCATTTCCGCGATGCGCCTCTATTGTTTTTTGTGCTTGTTTTAATTTTTTCAGTCCATACCTTATAAATCTTGGGCCTAAGGATTTCCACACTAAAAAATACATGTATTTATGTAACACCCCACATCTTACCATACTAATACTATGCAAATGAAATATGACATGATTTGGTTAAAATAGCGCTAATTTTTAAAAGTGTTTGAATCTCGTGTTAATGGGCTATATGTGCGTCCAACGCTTAAGAGGGTCAGATGTATACATGTTTTGTGTCGAAGTGAGGAGATTACGACCTTAAAATGAAGTGAGAGAATTGAGATGCTTGTAGGACTTAGGAAGCAAGTAGGTGAGTCAGCTATATGCTTAGCTTAAATAGCTAACTAAACGGAGACGATACCCGACATCAAAATTATCCAAGTCTGAGTATGAATAAAATTTGTGTTAAGGGTGTAACTTGGACCCATGTTTTAGCATCCCAAATGGACTATATGATCAGCCCGAGAAGTGTAATAAAAAGGGGCCCAAATACATCACTACACACTTAGCAAATTGGGCCCAAAACTAAGTAAGTGAAAGCTGAAAATAGGCAGCCCAAGTCCATCAAGTTGGTGCTCCACAAAGGCCCAAATTTGAGGGCCAAGATGGTGGGTAAGCAGCTTGATATTGTGTGGTATAATATGGTTAAAATTTCAAGGGAAGGTCGGCCAAGGACCCCTTTATAAAGGGCTCCAAAGCAGCTCCACAATTCATTTCTCACTTGAACTCACAAAAAATCAGTTTGCTCTCTCTACTTTCTCTCAACTTTCTCAACTTTGTAAAGCAGCTTAAAGGGACTTCTAGAGTTCTTAAGGAGCCACGAAACCTTGACAACAAATATAAGTAATTATAGTTGTATGTTTATCATGAAAAACAACAAATAGATGCTAGTTACGCTTGCTGAAATTTGTTGGACAAATTCTGTACAGAAAGTTGCTGCACCTTTTCCTTTTGTTTTGGTGATTTATCTATGGTTTGTGAATTGTATTATGAAGAGAAATTGGTGTTCTTTAACATGGTTTGAGTTATAAACATCACCCTGAGGTTGCTGCCCTGATTTTGGTTTCGTTTAACAAGCGCGTTTTATTATGTTATCTTAAGCGTCATGTTGATTGGAACTTGCGGGGTGTTGTATATAAGGCTATTAGCTCACGTCCTTCATGACTTCTTGAGTACTATTATAAGAATATTTTGGGTCTGTTTATAAGTGCAAATGGTGCTGGAACATTTTGGTTAAATTTGGAATAGGTTTGGAGTTGTCGACATCGAAAGGTAGCGAAGGAAGGTAATGTTATGCTGTCCATTTTTAGATTGTGTGGAATTGTGACGTGTTATGCTTTGTGGGCTGTTGTAAGACTGTTATGTCATGGAAATAGGCTGTACATGATCTGTATATGCTAATGTGTATTAGAAAATACGATTAGGGGCAAAAATGTTAAAGGAATACGCTCGGGTTTATAAACACCCGCTTGCTGCCCATGTATTGTTTTCTTATGTGATTGGGATGCCGAGGTGTATTTATTGGCTATTAATGCTAGTTTTATCACCTACTATATTGTAGATAAGTATTTTGAGGAAGGGAAGGTTATCTCAAGGTAGTAACGAGGTCATACAACGAGATATGTAAGGTTATTTGATTTCGTATCACTTGGCATGAAACATATATCTCTCTTGGGTACACAAAGGTGTTCACCAACTCCGACACAACTATCAACCATGTCTCCACTCTAATATATGTTCATATGATTCTATACATAGTCACCTTTAAAACTGCATACATGCTTGAATACCAAGTTACATGAGTTCTTGTTATGAAATAAAATTCACAAGTTGTTCCATTTCATATGCATTTCATTGTTTATCCAATGTACTCTTTTGTTTGTCATATTGTCTTATATGATTATCTACATATCACATGCTACATATACCATTATACAACTCCAATATTATGGCCACCAAAAGAATCATCTCAAAGGTAATTGAAAGATGAAGTATACAATTTTCGGTTGGAGGTAGCCCAGAGGGGTTGAGTATAACGTAGCCAGGGGACGATCCTATCAAAGGGGGGTTAGCCCGAGGGGTTGAGTATAACCTAGCCAAGGATGAACCCGATACAGTTTTACCATTGATCAGTTGGTCATTTGTTTGCAGTTGTGCATAGATTTTACAGTACAAATCTTACAGTAAAGGTAAAGTGATATAAAGAACATAAAGTACATGATTCCACAATATAACTAAGGGTGGTCCCTGATCTTCTACAGATGCATGGTTTCATTTGAGTTGTTACTTTATATACAGTATATCCTGCCTTACATACTCAGTACATTATCTTATACTAAAGTCCCTTACGGGGGACCTGCATTTCATGCTGCAGGTACAGGTGCTAGTAGATCTCCCAAGTAGGAGTACAGGACATTCAACTATGGTTACCAAGCTCGAGGTTGCTTCGGAGCTTTGTATGTCTAAAGCTTATATGTTTATATTGTACAGTTAGTTGAGGCGGGGCCTCTCCCAACCCTTATCAGATGTTTCTCTCTATTTAAAGGCTTTGTAGACCATGTAAAGCACAGGGAAGTCATGTCTCACACTTTAGACAACGTGGCCCCAACGACCTAGTCATATGCATTTCCTTTTGGCTTGTTATCACTATTTATCTTCTTAAAGGCATGTCAAACATAGAAACCCCTT
>JAABOM020106120.1:0-25276 GCA_011800125.2 Solanum clarkiae
ACAGACAGTTTAAAAAGCCATTTTGCTTTATTCCATCATACTCCAAAGCCAAAAAATAGTCAATCTTTGGCACCATCTGAGATTGATGGAAAGCAAGTGTAACCAGCAACAATTTCCAGAAATTTAGAGGCATTTTGTCAAACACATGATGGTCTCATATTTATACTATCATTTTGACAAAAACATTTCCCCCAAATATATCCCCAACGACATACATTTATTACTCAAATAACAATCAACAATTTTACCTGAAGTTTTACTTTATTTTTCAACATTTAGGTCTAGAAATCATCTCCTAAAATAACCAGAGGTGTGACACCATAGTAAAAAAAAGATGAACCCTAGAAAACAACAATTGACAAGACTATCTTGGTTTTAAAATTTGAAAACCATAGCAAGAAAGATGTAGCAAAGAAGCATCACAAATGTCATGGAATTATATGACTGCATAGATATCCAACTATGAATGAGAATGGGGATGGATTAGAGTAAACATACTTCTGAATATAGAACCCAAAAAGGATAAAGAAGAAAACTTAATATTTTATTCTAGAGATCTAAGCTGAAGGTTACCTTCACCCGAACTTTCTTTTTCTTAATGGTTCACAGAAAGTGAGAAGTGAATTATCTTTTTATTTAACTACATCCATCAGTATTCTGCCTTCATAGACATTTGGGTGCAAATTCATCTCGTTGCCTTTTGTGCACTTTGCGTTTGCGGACATTAGACCACCTTTGGGAACGCCAAATGGGTGCCAGACCTAGGCTACTTTTATGCAACTTTAGGCTATCCTAGGCCCATTTAGGTGATCTGCCTCAGGGATGGGCAATGCCTGGGCACCAAAGTGTGGTCAAAACAGCCCAGGTTCATCCTTTTGTAATTTTGTTGGTTTTTCCACCCAAATCTTCAACTCCAATCAACTTGACACTTCAAATCCTGTACAAAACCACTACCAAAGACTTGAAACTTCTGAGGATTAGCTAAAAGTTTAAAATTAAAATTGAGAAGCTACATTTAAAAATTCAAAATGCAAGAATTTACACAAGAAATTAAAATATGAACAAAATTTAATTCATCTTCCTTTTGTGTTTCTAGTTCGAGGCAGTGAATCTTGTCCCCAATTCAAAGAGATCTTCCATTTGAGCTGATAGGGATGACTATAAGAGACCATCAATATTTTCTAGCGGTCTCTCCACTTGGAGGACTTGAATTGTATACCCAACATGACATCAATTTTTATTTTTGGTTTATTGGGTAGACATGAATTGTCAAGAGGCCTTCTTCAAATTGATCTTTACATTTTGTGACCACCAAGTAAGAAGCACCGTAAATGTACTAAAATTTCCATCTAAGATTTCTATGGCTTTTTTTTCAACTTTAGTATCATTTCCCCAAGCTTGGCTTATTGGATAATTATTAGACTTGATGGCATGCATTATCCCCATATTTCTTCCACATAAAGAACCACTTCTTCATCTTGAGACTCCGATTCATGGTTGATCACATTGAATGGAGAGCCTTACTTACTCCATTGCTTAGTTTCAAGTCATCCAATACATCAACTTCACATTCCAACTGGCCCAACTCATAACCTTTAGCAACAAACAAGCTTTTGAGTTCATCCTTCATGTTGAGAAATTAAGGTCTTTGAGCTATTCTTTGGAAAGTCTTAGACTCAACTCCATGAGCCAATCTTGATTCACAACACCCTCATCCCCATTCACATCCTCAACACCATTTTGCTCACCATGAAGTGCAATACTCTGAAGGAGATAGAAAAAGGGCTTACATTCATCAAGTAAGTTTCATCACAATTAGCAATTCAATAATAGCAGAAACAACAACAAAAAAAGATGCATTCACAAATCAAATCAAAAAGAGTAAACTACAAGTCATAAATCAACTCAATATGCCTATCATTCCCAGGCAACAACACCATTTTTTATTTTTCTCAACCCAGGTACTCAAACGAAGAATGTGCGATTGTCATCATCAGCATAATAACTTAACTTTAGAGGTCGGGGTCAAGTCCCACATGGAATAATGTGTCAACGATTGAATCGGCTACGAACTATGAGCTACTAGTTTCGATTGGACAGGCGAGTGCCAAGCATGTTCAAAGTAATTGGGGGAAAACTAAGTTAACAACTACTCTCAATAAACAAAATGAGAAAATGGGGCATGGATTGGTCAAGCAAGGGAGAAAGGATAGGGATAAGAGAATTAATTAACACTCAATCGATCCATCACACTTAGTATCAAATTAATTGTATGGGTAGGCTAGGTTTCTTGTAACCACACCTCAATTACGACAATGTGGTGTTTCGCAAGAGCCTATTATGGTCTCTCATTTGGGCCACTCAAAGACACACTTGCCTTGGGTACCTCAAAGTAAAACCCCTAAGACATTAGCCGTTGAGTCTTATTTTAGGACCTCAACACATAAACCCATGACTATCATGCAATCCCTCCATTTCAACAGCTCAAATTACGACAATAATTGAGGATCTAAGCTAGATTCAAATTCACAACATCAAATCATAAGTTAAACATGAATGCAGTCATGAAACCATAAATCATTTGATCCAATCAAAGCAATTTGGGAGGAGCCCACTTGATTTTGCAAGTAAATCATTAACTAAGCATTTAAGAGAAATAATCAAGACCCATAAAAAAATTAACAACCAAACTTAATGAAATCTACAAATTATGCTTTCAAGAATAAGGAAAGTAAGACTAGGTGAAAGATAAATATAAGTGAAGCTCAGACTTTTCAATCCACTCAAGAATTTGTAGAAAACTTGATCTAAATCCACACTCTCAGCTAAAATCTACACTAAGGTGTGTTTTCTCTCATAAAAAAGGTATGGAGAAGAGTTCTATGTCAAGTGTTCCTCTAGTGTCATTCCCCTCTCCTTTAGAACAAGGGTTAGGAGTGCTTCTATATGTGATTTTAGGATTGAAATGGCCAAATTCCCGAACAACCTCGATGCTTGACACTATAATATTTTATGATCATGCTCAACATTCCATGATCACCAAGAGTTATTTTTTCCTATGCTTTGCCTTCGCTCCTAGACATAGCATATTTGTGCTTCTTTGCATGCCATACCTTTGTGTTCACATGCCTAAAGGCCGCATTCACGGAGTACAATCGATGCTACGTACATTTCTTTGCATTTTCAGCTCCTTTTTGCTCCAATTAAGCTCCAACTTCAATTCTTCTCAATATACATAAGAAATATACACTCATTCTGTCACAATCATACTGCCCCGGCCTAAATACCTTGAAAACCTAACTATCTGTGGAGGGTGACCTAACTGGCTCTAATGAAGTAGAGTCACTCTCCCTATATCTATGGTTGGTAGGATAAAAGGGAGCCATCCCAATTAGAAGTACCCGGTCTCGGATATTTACCCTTGAAAGCCTGTAGCAATACTTGGAATAGTCGGCTAGTCTGACAATACTACTCCTCCTCGGAGGGCTATCACTCGGCAGTCAAAACCCCAATTAGGAGCTACTGAACTCTCCTTCACGTCTAACCCGCTTATTGCTGCCCCCTTGGTCCTCGCAACTAATTTGTTCCAAAGAATGAGCAGAATCAATGGTATCAAGAAATGACTGACCTAAAATCACTAGTGCATATGTAACCAAGGTCTCAGTCCTCACACAAAGTAATGAATCATCTCCTCCTCGGTGGGCAAGATAGTTGTAGCATATCAAGAGAGCTCTTAGAATCTGACCTTACACTGGGACATGGTCATCTGCCCTTGCTAAAGTAGCAAAAATTGATCTCACATCGGTCCTTTAAACTCCTAGGCATAGATCTAGTCATAAAAGCCTCTGTAAACTCTTCCCCAGTCACTGACGTAGCATTTGTTAGTCTGGTGTCTTTGTAGGTCCACCACCACTATTTTGTAGTCCCATCAAGCTGATAAGTAGTAAACTCCATAGCTAGAGACTCCAATGGTCGCGAAGACTGTAATTGCTTTATAATTAACACTCGAATTACTTAATGAATCAATCTAAGTCTAGTCGTTTTACCCAGTAATGGCGCCAAAATCTTTGATGTCGCCCAAGTTACACCTAATTTTAGAGGATAAAGTGGTCATTGTGAAGATATAAAATCTAACCAAGATTACAGTCGAACCCACAGGGAATACGTAGACTCACGACAAATTTACCAATAAGCAATTCCAGTAGTTAACCCAACTCAATTCCCCAAAGGAGGTTTTGCAATAATCAATAAGAAAGTAAACTGAACTAACTATCACGAGAGACAATCAATAACAGAGAGTAACTAGGGTATTGTGTTTCCCATGATTCCCCAATTTAGTATCACCAGATAACGCAATTCTTGTCTAGTGTATAGCATGCAGGAATGGTAATTTTAAGTTCACCAAGCCCTTTGGTCGAATGTGAGAGGCGAATTTCACTATGTGACTTGGCCCATCTCCATAGTGTGTAATACTAACCATTACCTATAAGTCCCAGTACAACCTCCCCTTGTCCCAGTTCGATAGATTAGACGAGAACACATCAATCGAATCCTGTCAATCAATCTTTTTTCCTATTCATTACTACCTTGGTCCAGTCAGTAATACGGCGGGTTCTAATGTTGGCCACTATTGGAAAACATACAAAATGAAGAGAATTGATTAATACATGCATATACTCATTCCAAGAATTATAAATTATCCAGGTTTACTCAGCTAGTTCATCATGGTTCGCACAACCCTAGTTGTGGATGTAGCTACTTATGCTATGGGTAGATGAAGAAATTTTAAATTGACAAAACATAATTAAACACTTACCAATTGAATTAAGATCAAGCAAATCCAAGAAGAATGAGAATCACAAGCTTCATGATCAAATTTACTAGAAGTGTTTTCTCACAATCTTGTCTCTCAAGTATTGGGTTCTCCAAATACAAACCCTAGAAGTATTGAATAATGACATATTCCCTTGTACAATAACCTAAAAGTACTATTTATAGTAATTACAATTGAGTCCTAAATAAAACAAAAAAATTGGTAGGCGGACTCCACAAAAGGTTTTTACGACTCGGAGTCAGGGTCTCGTAATCTGCTCCTGGGATCTTGGACTTCACTTCTACGACTTCTTTTTACGACTCTTAAACCAATCCATGACTCGTACAACATGTTCATAGGTTTCAACTTCATCTAATTGTCTCGCACTTAAAATCTTCATGAAACCCATTAATAGGACTCGTAGAATGCTCTATGACTTGTATGGTTGCCTCGTTGAGCTAATCTTTAGATTTAGCCTTTACTGGAATTTGTCACAAAACTGCCTCTACTACTCATAGAATGCTCCACGATCCATAGAGCATCTCGTAAGTCATCAAAAACCAAAAAACTTTTGCAATTTTACCATAAAGCATGGTCAACCTGTTTTCCTGCAAATCTAAACACAAAAAACACATAATGCCCACAAATATCGCATTGACAACATACAAAATCCTAAGTTTGAAACATCAAATGTGTTGTATTTTGACAGCACATCAACACCATCAACTTACAATTGTTGCCTGTCCTCAAGCGATGACTCAATCTATTAATAATAAAGCAACATACAGAACTCAACCTAATGGCATACTTTATATGCATCTCAAACTCAAATACCCACACCAGCTTTTCAAAATAGGATCAGATAGCTATTTAGCAAACCAATACAAACTAGTTGATGTGACAACACAACTATGACAAGCAATGGGTTATCAATAGTCCACAATCACTGAACAAGTCAAATGCTAGCAATATAATGCAAGTGCTCTCACAGAAAGAAGTCCCATATTTGACATTTAATGATGATTTCATGTTTCAACCTTGGGACTATGCAAAAACACTAACTCTCTCAAAAGATATTCATGCTTAATGACTAATACCTTTGGTTGCCCTTATACTCGTGACTCAAACTTTCAACTAACTAGACTAGGTAGGATTACTTTAGGACTTTCTAGGCTTATAATGTAGGCTAAGGGAGCTTTGGAATGATATTTTAGGAAAATAGTGACTAATGGGCCTCCTCGAAACAACATTTTTCTACACTTTTGCCCCACTAACGCTATAATTTTAACCTTATTCTCCCTTTTTCTTATTCAAGCTTTTTCGGGTGTTTTCTTCTCATTTATCAGCTTTTTGCCTTTTATATATTTCTTTTTTCATTTTTAGCTCAATCTAAGGCATCTTTCATTTTTCTTGCACCTAATACATGATTTTTCTTCATGTTCTCTTCATTCCTAACTCACCTCCCTTATTTTTGTGCTTTTACCCTTACACTAGTCACCCTCTACTTAGGCTTTTAATCTGAATTGAAGTACACATTATCTCTCCTCCAAACTAGGGCCACCTTTGGTAGCCACCCTCAACTTAAGATTTTTGTCTCAATCAAGGTTCACAATGCCCAAGGAAAAACCATGGCCAATTTCAGGATTTTTCACTAGACAAGGCTAGGTTAATTAGGTGTTTAGAAAGAATTGGTACTTGTAAGGCTCAAATATTTGGAACAAGGGATATATCATCATTTGGATGGTTATTTTAGGCTAAAATGGACTAATTAAAGAACAAAGGCCTAAGATCCTTTCCTAATCCATTTACTCTACAATCTAACTTAGAGTAATAGGGCAATTTCTGAATTAGCATAAAATACATGAATTTAGCAAAATAAGCTCAAACTCATATGGCATTGCATACATTATGAACAAAAGACTCACAGATAATGCTTTCTATTGATGATGGTCATGTTCCAATAAGAAAGCGATTGTTATCAGTAATTAACCCAACCAAGGTTAGGGTCGAATCCATAGGGAATATAAGGCTTGATTACAATATTTCACTACTAATCATTTCTAGTATCTATAACTATAATCTTTAAATGGGGGTGGGGGGTTGTGATTCAAAAAAAACACTAATTAAAATTCGGGAAAACACTCAATTTTGGGGACAACTTGGGAATTGTGTTCCCCATGTTTCATTGACTAAATTACCATAGATAACATTACTATGATTGGTGAATCGCATGCAGGATGGTAACTTAGGTTCTTTCAGCCCTCTTGTGAAGGTGAAGGTCGAATTTCACCATGGCGCTTAGTCGGCTACCATGGTGTGCCAACTAACCATTACTTATTGTCCTAGTCAACCTCCCCTTGGTCAGATTTGGTCGATTAGATGGGAACACATCAACTAAATCCTATCATCTACTTCCCTTTTTCTATTCATCACTACCTTGGTCGGGATCGTGATAATAGGAGAGGTTTGGTGTTGGCCACCACCAAACAACATTAATCGTGAAGGGGAATAGACAATACATGAAAAGCCCCAATCATAGGAACGTACAAAACCTAGGTTATCTCAAGTCAACTACTGATGGTTCCCACAACCCCAAGTTGTGGGTGCTTAGCTACTCATGGCTAAGATAAAACACACAAAAAATGCACATAATAGACATAATTAAGAGTTTTACCAATAACAATGAAGGAGATAAGCACCACAAGTTGCAAATCCACAAGCTTGATTGATCAACAATGAGCACAAAGCAAGATTTGCAATCCCCAAAATGGGTTTCCCAAGAGAGAACAATGATCTACTCCAAAAACCTACAAAAAGCTTCAAGATATAATGGAGAAATGTCTATTGTTCCCCACTCCTCAAAAAAAAACAAAGTTGAACTATTTATAGTCTTTACAGAACAACCCTAGGAATTGTGCATAAAAGACAGCTGCCATCTGACAAATTTCGCAGTTATGACTCATAGTTAACCTACAAATCGTAGTCGGGGTCTCGTATCAGGTTCTTGGCATCTTGGACTAAACTGGTATGACCCATAGGTACGAGTCATTACTTGAGCTACGACTCGTATGTTTGTCTCGTAGTCTTGGTCTTTAGTTTTCTTGGTCAAACATTTTTGCCCTCTGATTCTTGCTACGAGTCCACTTATACGAGTCGTAGTGTGTCTTACGACTCGTAGGATTTCCTCATAGGAGTGACCTTCACTTGGAAGATTTTTGATTTTTGGTCTCTGATTCCTGCTAGGACATAACCTATGACTCGTAGGAGGGCTGGTATGTCCTGTGCTTTAGCAAAATCTACAACTTTTCTTCAAAATCATGCCAACCTAACTTTTCTGCAAGATTGACACAAAAACACATCAAAACGCAAAACGTCGCTTTAAGAACTCACAAAGTTTCTTGTTTCGGGCATCAAATGTGTTGTATTTTGACTGCACATCAACACCCTCAACTTAGAATTGTTGCTTGTCCTCAAGCAACGACTCAATCTACACAAACAAAGAGAAATACTTAACAACTATAGTAATGGCATATATATCAGTTCCTCTAATTTAGGTACCCAACTACCATTTTCAAAATAGGATTGTAAAATTATTTAGCAAACAGGAACATAATGAGATACCTGGCAATCAAACTATGACAAGCTAAGGAGCATCAACCATCCACAATCACTGGTATAGTCATATGCTACTCGAGTAGTGCAAATGCCCTCACTAATACTCACTCAAGAACATTCAAAAATCAGGGACTGAGGAAGCATTCTCACTCTCACAATTGAAATTCATGCTCAATGACTAACACCATAAGCTTGCCCCTACACTTACTTTTTGGCTTGGTTCAAAAATAGATTTTGATCACTTTAGGACTTATTGGCTTGTAACATGGGTTTAAAGGGTTTTGGTATGGTATTTTAGGCAAATAGTGACTAAAAGTTATCATTGAACCATGTTTACAAACACTTTTTGCTTTCATAATCCAACCCTTTCACCAACCCCTCCCTTATTTCCTTATTTCAAGCTTTTCCCGGGCTTATTCTTTCAATTTTCAGTTGTGCCTTCATTTTGAACTCATTTTTGGCTAATCTTTTCAACTCAAGGCACTCTTTCCTTTCTTTTTCTTCACCTGGCTCATGATTATTCATTTTCTTTCTTTTGACCTCAACTAACTACCCCATTTTTGTTACTTTACCATAATAAGGGTCACCCTCAACTTAGGTTTTTAGCCTAAAGTGAAGTACACAAAATTTATGCCTCAAACCAGGGCCACCAATGCAGCCACCCTCAACTTAGGCTTTTAGCCTTAATCAAGGTTCACATGTTCAAGGATAGATCAGGGCCAATATGATGGTATTTCATCAAATGAGGTAAAGTTAGCAAGGTGTCAACAAAAAAAAATTAATTGCATGAGAAGCTCAAATATTTAGAACAAGGGATTCACTAGTTTATTTGGTAGGTAATTTAGGCAAAAGTGGGCTTACTATCAGAACGAAGACCTAAGATCACTTCCAAATCAACCAATTCACCAAACCAATCTTAGAGTACTAGGGCAAGTTCTGAGTCCATACAATAATACATGAATGCATCAAAATAAGCTCACAACACATATGCAATTGCATCCACAATCAAGTATAGACTCACAGGTCATGCTTTCAGTCTCAGTTTACCTTCACAATATCAGAAAAAGTCATGTACTCAAAAATCTATGAATGCATTAATAATCACAACCTCAAAATTTTTTGAGGGTACCCACTTTTACATCAAAAGTTTAAAGAAAATCTAAGAATTATACATATGCGAAAAGATAACATTACTATGAATTTACAAATTATTCGTACTTCCTAAACTTGGCCCGTTCCAATAGAAAATTAAACATCCACAAGGAAAAGGAAACATAGCAAGAAGACCTTGGGATCAAAAATAGGGGAAGTTATGGACTTAAGGCTACTCAGACTTCACCTTAATCCATAACTTCCACCACCCAACCAAAAGATGATACTTAGTCCTCGTAAAGACACAAAGAAAAGACAAACATATGAAAACACAATATAGATATATATATATATATATATACAAAACAACTATCCAAAAACCAAAGTAAAAATATTATCTAACAAGAACATCCACAAAACCAAAATAAAAACAATATTGTCTTACAAAAGGACAGAGTATCCATAAAACAAGTAAGATTTAGGGTCAAAAGTGGTCAAACATCATAGTGCTCATACACCAGTCTTGGGCTGGTCGGCCGGGTCCTGAGTCTGCCTCTCCTCCTCTGCTGAAGTACCCTCTCCAGGTGGGGTGTGTTGTGCTCTATCTCTGAATAGCTGCCAACAAAAGCAACTCCTGCACCATCTCCTCAGGTATGGTTCCTCCTCCTCGGGTCTCAACCTCTTCAGAGTCAGCTCTAGATCATCATGTTCAAGGGGCCTCTTTTCTCGGGTATCCGGATGGTCGATGAGCCAATCAAATGCCTCATCACCTACTAATGCTACTTCTGGGGAAGAAATAGGGGCTGCCAACAGCTGCAACACACCGGCCTTGAACCTGGCCAACTCATTAGTCATCGCAGTCGTATCGCTAGGCTTAGCACCCTCGAGCCTCTTCAGGACTCTAGCCTCGAACGTATTGACCTGTCCATCAACCTCTCAGACTCTATCAACAACTAAATCTCCAAAAAATGCTCTCGTCCTCTCCTTGGTGTCTGAACAGTTCGATCAATCAATGGCCAGACCCGTGCTGATAACTCTCGCAGCTTGCTCTCTGCTACAGCCACCCTGCGCATTAAAGCCTAAAAAGCAACAATAGTGAAAAGAGAGTCAACCTGTAGCATAGTTGTTGCTGGTGTTGGAGTGCTGGTGGATGGTGCAGACTCGATCTCATCTGCCGGTGTGGGCTATGTAGAAGTTGGAGTAGTGCCCGTAGGAGCTGGAGGTGAACCTGGAACTAGTGGCTCGACCAAAGATGGCTCTGAGATAGGAGGTGGGATAGCTCGAGGTAAGGCCACTGAGTTCTCATCAACCTTTATCAGGCTGGGATCCATTGTGCATGTGGCCTTTACATGAGGGTCCTCGTAAGGGTCAATTGGAATACCTGCCACATTGTATAGTCAATCAATCAAAATTGGAAACGGCAGTGAGGTGCTCGTCCGAGCTGCAACCTAATGAATCTGCTCTGAAATGATCCGGGCCCAATCTATAGCATACCCAGCTAGTAGGGTGGTCAACAATACATCTCTCTTGCGGGTGATCATATTATCGATAAAAGTTGGACTAATACGCCAACGGATAATGGACCACAGAACTTGGCCCGGAATGAGAGGTTGGCTTTTACTATAGGATCTGTATGGTTTGTGACCCACATCGGCTCAACACACTCCTCACGAATTTGGGTAGCGATCTATGGTAGAAGCTCTTTCCTATCCCTGATGTCCTTCCCAGTCACCATTGTCCTCATCTTCTTAATACGACTATCGTACTCCATGATAGATTGAGACGCTGTATAACTAGGCCCAAATTGCAGTCATTCGATTGTCTCCTCCCAGATATCAACTTTCCTCACTTGAACTGTCACCACCCATAGCCTCGACTGCTCAATTAGTCTTTTATTCTTTGGCAACCCCCGACGGAGTGTAGTAGGGTACGCTGTATAGAACTAATGGACTAAGTAAGGGGCATATTTTTTCAACTGCTGTGAGATCCGTTGTAGCCCGTGCTCATCCAATCTAGTCTCCAATCCGGGCACTCTATCTAAGCCTTAGGCATTCAACTTGGACTACTCATGAAACTATTGAATCGGCTTGCCTTTCCCTTTTGGCTTCAACCCTTGGTTATATATTTCCTTCATCCTAGGGATGCACCATCTACAGTCGACTTGGGGCTGAGATTGGACCTCCTCTTGCTAAGAAGTGCTCTTTGACTCTGACTTTGTACCCGAGTGTGAGGGGGTCATCTGTGTTAAGTTGTTATCTGATCCATCTCCACTGCCCTGTCGTTCCTCCTCTTCAAACTGGGAGGAACTATTCACTTCTATGGGTGTCTGAGCTATGAGTGCCTGAGTCTGAGGTCTATTGGCTTTCGAATCTAACCTGACTCTGTGGACTTCTACAGATCCCTCAGATTGCTCGGTGTTGGAGGATTCATCCCGCAACCTCCGTTTTAGAGCTTGAATTGTCCATTTGTCTTTTGGAGGTATTTTATCTACAAACAACCCACAAAGTAACATTTCAGTCCAAGATGTTTGATTCACTGAAATACTCAGCAAAGAACAAGAAAAAAAAAACATCTAAGTAATTATGCACTGATACAACTACAGATAAGCAGGAACAAGTGTAGTTATGCCTCGTAGGGTGACCTATGAGTCCTATACTTGCCTCGTAGAAACAGTTGTGCCTTTAAAATGCTTTCTGATCATAGATATGAGATGCAGTTATGACTCGTAAGATGGCCTACGAATCGTAGTCCTAGTCTCGTACCTAGTTCAAGAAATATTTTCAAAACTTAGTAAAGTTTGAGAGACCCTCCCTACGAGTCATACCAAGTACTACGAATCGTATATGGGTCTCGTATGAAGAATATGAAGGGATTAAAAGTAACTGAAGCTTGCTACGAGGGGCCACTATGACTCGTATAGTAACTTACAAGTCATAGGAGTGCCTCGTAGTTGAGCACAGAAGTCACCTGCAATGCCTAACTATTCCCACACCAAGAAAAAATTCAACATCAAATTCAACTTAATCATGCAAACAAGAGCAAAGCATGACTAAATGACATATAATCAATTCCATATTAGCATTGGCAATTTAAAATGACTATTATCCCTAAGAGTCAAAACTAGTTCAACAAAACACCAAGCACACCAAAAGCAATAAACAGTCTAAACTCATTCTTGACATGCCCACAACATCCCAAGGAAGTGCAATCACCATTCACAACGATTCAATCAAACCCACATATTCAAGCATAGGCAATCATCCCTATACACCTAAAGTTCAATTCCGATAATCATTCAAATTCTACATGAGCAACATTAGTACATTACAAATGTCATACTCATAATCACCCACTCAAGCTTTTCTGCAAGGTTCACTTAACAACCCAATTCTTTGAAGGCCTACAAACCCTAGATTACAAGTGTAGCATAATAATCAATGTAAGGTATGTTTAAACATGATCAAACTAAACTTATACTCATACACAGAATAAACTCATCAACAAAGATTGAGAAATGTATTAAAGAGCTTACCAATAGAATTGAAAAATGAACCAAAGCAAAGAGAGATGAATTTCACGTTAAAACCCTAGGAATTTATACCTTCGTCGGAACCTTTGCCAGAGAATGACGTGGGTTGCCGGGATTTTTGGTCAGAGAAGGATTTACGGGATTAAGAAGGGGTTTTCCATCGAATTAGGGTAAGAAATTTTAGAATTTATGGTCAAAATAATTTTGACCCCTTTTTATAAGCAAACTAGATCATATTTTAAAAAGTTGCAGATCGGGGCTACGAGACCTTGACTATGAGTCGTAGGATGACTCATAGGTCCCAGTCTCGTACCAGACCCAACACTTGGTAAAAATTTAGGAATCATACCTGGGCATTACGAACCCCACTTACGACTCGCGGAGGATCCAACGAATTGTAAGGTTGGCTCATAGTGTATATGCCAACTTCAGATACTTACTATTTCCCTCTACGAGGCATGATTATGAGTCAAAGTGGGCCTGCTTATAGGAGCTACTCTAAGTCCAATTTTTCCTGATCTTCAGTTCTTCCACTTTTTACTTGCAAACCAAGTCTCAAAGCATAGAAAACCTCAAAAAATATTACAATTGCATCTTTGTCTCTTAATTTAAACCAAACAACTACTACTAATCTAAGTATCAATCAAACAAATAATTAGAAAAATGCTTAGGTTGCTTCCTAAGAAGTGCCTTGTTTAACTTCGTGGCCCGACTTTGTCATCTTCCTTTATCAACTATCATCGAGTGTCCACACCTCACTCTTGCATTCATCTAGGTGTTTCATGGATTGGTGAATATCGAACACAACTTCTGTGTCGTTAACCCTAAACCGCAGCTAACCTGAATCCATATCCACTAGTACTCTCCCAAAGGCCTGAAATGGTCTTCCCAAAATAATGGGCACCTCAAAATCAACTTTGCAGTCGAGGATCACAAAATCTGTTGAAAAGATGAACTTATCGACTTTAACAAGCACATTCAAAAGAATTCCTTCTGGTTTTTTAATGGTTCGATCCACCATAAGCAACCTTATTCTTGTCGAGGTAGGAGTACCAAGGCCAAGCTTTCTGAATACCACAAGAGGCATTAGATTTATACTCTCTCCTAAGTCACTCAATGCTCTTGTGAACTCGACATTACCAATGGTACAAGGGATGAAGAATGCACCAGAGTCTTCTTGCTTTTGCACAAGGCATTTGGTCAAAATTGCACTACATTGTTGGAGTTCTTGTGAGAACTCTTGGCTCAAAGTGCGCTTCTTGGTGACCATATCCTTCATATATTTGGAATATCCAGGCATTTTCTCCAAAGCTTCTAGAAGGGGAATGTTGATGGAGAGTTGCTTCAACATTGACAGGAAGTGTTTGAATTTACCCTCCTCTCCCTTTTTCTTAAGCCTCTGAGGGAAAGAAGGAGGAGGTTTGGGAATTGGTTGTGATTTCTCATGCTCCATTACTTCTTCTTGTTTCATCCTGCGAATCTTTGGATCTTTTCCCTCAACCTCAACTTTACCACTATCACCCTTTTTATCGACTTCATCCACAAGAAAACCGACATAGGGGGATCCATTGTGCTCTTGCAACTCCGAGTCATCACTGCCATGTAATGCCCTTCATTTTTAGGATTTTGAACCATATTGCTTAGTAGGGTGCCCTTTTGGCATTGGTTCAGTTGTGAAGACACTTGCCCAAATTGTTGTTCAAGTTGCTTGATTGCCACTGAGTGAGACTATTTTTTGTTTAATACTTGAAATATCTACTTTCATTCCCTTTCGAGTCTCATCTTGGTGGTTGGCTTGTTTCAATAATTTTTCAAACATATCTTCAATCCTAGAATTGCTTGATCTGGCATCACGATTGTGTGGTGGAACATAAGTACCATTCTTGTTTTCCCTCTCTTCTTCCCTATTCTGCGTCTAGCACTCTCTCTATCTCTCATAGTATACACCCCGTTGTCTCTATGCGTCCCATCGTGATTGAAGTTCCGACCATGATTCCCTGAACCTTGCCTCCAATAGTTCGAATTGGACCCTTGGAGGTTGTTCCAAAAACCCATCGCGTGGTTGCTTACAAAACATGCATCCTCATCAAAGAATTGATCATCATAGGTAGGAGCCTTCGGAGATTGGTGAGTGATCACATGGACGCTTGCTTGGTTTTGCTTCAAGACTAAATTCACGCTTGTGTGAAGTTGAGCAAGTTGCTCCATGATCTCTTTGTTCACGTTTGCTTGCTTATTATTAGTATTGACTACACAAGAGATTTCATCATACCTTCCTCTTGTTGCCCCCATGCTCCATTTGTCTTGACCACTTGTTCCATTCTTACGGCTATCAATGCAAAAGGTTGGTCTAGAAACATGCCTCCCATGATTGTATCGGTGCAAGCTTGACTCGTCAAGTGCCCGATAGAAAATCTCGACTAAGGCATCATTAACAATCTTGTGATTAGGAACCATCCTCAAGCATTTAGTAAGCTTCTCCCATATTGTGCTAATGTAATCGCCTGGCAATTGCTCAATGTTGTTGATTTGGTTCTTGAGCTTCAACTTCTTAGATCTCCGGAAGTATCTTTCAAGGAATACTCTCTGAAGTTCAGCCCAACTTATGATAGTGCCTGGAGGAAGCTCAAACAATCACACAGCTGCATTGCCAGTCAATGATCATGGAAACACTCTTAACCTAACAACATCAAGAGAAAGGTTTTGTGTTCCCGTGACACTTTTGCACACAAACACCACATTCTGAAGATGACGTGGGGATCCTCTGAAGGTAGCCATGTGAATAGACCACGATTTTGGAGCATTTGGAGCAATCAACTCGATACTGTGAACTTAGTATCTTCCAGTAAATGAGGCAGTACTATAGCACTGGTAACATCCATAGCCATAAGTTTAATCGATATTGATTCAATCCATAAGCATTTTCATTGAAGTCCCTGAGTTGTGGCCTGTTAGCCCTTGTGGTGGATTCTTCTCTCAATCCATCTCTTCATTCGTATGTACATCCTCCTCAACCTCAATATTCTCATTCACTTGAGCTATTTTTCTTCGTAGTTGATGGATCTCTAAATTTAGTGGAGCTAAGGAATTGCCTTGGCTCCTTGTGTTGGTCGTACAACCTAATACACCCTGCAAAAGAAATCAAACAACAAAAATAAAAATAAAAGTAAAATACAAGAGACTCTAGAAATTAACACTAGAATTAACTAATAGTGAAATCAAATCAAAACCTAGCTATAATCCCCGGCAATAGCGCCATAGTTTTTTATGATAGTCACACTTCAATAAGAAAACGGTCGCTGGTCCTCGCTATCAGTAATTAACCTAACCAAGCTTAGGGTTGAATCCTGAAGGAATACATGGCTTAACTACAAGATTTCACTACTAATAATTTCTAGTATCTATAACTATAATCTCTAAATGTGGGGGAGGGGGTTGTAATTCAAAAACAACATAAAATAAACACTAATTAAAATTCGAGAAAACACTCAATTTTTGGGACAACTTGGGAATTGTGTTCCCTATGGTTCGTTGACTAAATTACCCTAGAAAACATAACTACGATTAGTGAACCATATGCAGGATGGTAACTTAGGTTCTTTTAGCCCTCTTGTGAAAGTAAAAGTTGAATTTCAACATGGAGCTTGGTCGGTTACCATGGCGTTCCAACAAACCGTTACCTATTTTCCCAGTCAACCTCCCCTTGGTCAGGTTTGGTCAACTAGATGAAAACACATCAAACGAATCCTATAATCTACTTTCCTTTTCCAATTCGTCACTACCTTGGTCAGGATCATGATAGTAGGTGCAGTTTGGTGTTAGCCACCACCAGAAAACATTAATCATGAAGGGAAATAAACAATACATGCAAAGCCCCAATCACAGATATGCACAAAACCTAAGTCATCTCAAGTCAACTACCCATGGGAACCAACCCTAAGTTGTTGGTGCTTAGCTACTCATGGCTAAGATAAAACACACAAAAATGCACATAATAGACATAGTTGAGAGTTTTACCAGTAACAATAAATGAGATAGGAACCACAAGTTGCAAACCCACAAGCTTGATTGATCAACAATGAGTACAAAACAAGATTTATAATCCCCAAAATGGGTTTCCCAAGAGAGACCAATAATCGCCTTCAAAAATCTAAGAAAAGCTTCAAAATATAATGGAGAAATGTCTACTTTTCCCATTCCTCAAAATAACCTAACTTAAACTATTTAAAGTATTTAAAAAAAATAGGAATTATGTAGAAAACACAGCTGGTATCTAATAAATTTTGCAGTTATGACTTATAGGTTGGCCTACGAGTCGTAGTTGGTGTCTCGTATTATGTTCTTGGCATCTTAGATTGAACTGGTACGACCCATAGGTATGAGTCGTTACTTGAGGTATGACTCGTATGTTTTTCTCATAGTATTGGTTTTCAGTTTTCTTCGTCCAACATTTTGGGCCCCCGATTCTTGCTAGGAATCCACCTATACAAGTCGTAGTGTGTTTTATGACTCGTAGGATGTCCTCATAGGAGTGACCTTTACTTGGCAGATTTCTGATTTTTGGTCTCTGATTCCTGCTATGACATAACCTACAACTCGTAGCATGAGCTACGACTCGTAGGAGGGCTCGTATGTCCGATGCTTCAGCAAAATCTACAACTTTTCTTCAAAATCATGCCAACCTAACTTTTCTACAAGATTAACCCAAAAAGACATCGAAACACCAAAAAGTCGCTTTAAGAACTCACAAAATCCCTTGTTTCAGACATCAAATGTATTGTATTTTGGCAGAACATCATCTATTTCAACTTACCCTTACTTATAAGAATAGATATTGTCAAACACCTAAATGTGCATAGTTACTATCTAGCTACTAATCAAAATTTTTGGTGGGTACCATTTTTCAAAACAAAACATAGAAACTTGTTATATGCCATAAGTATTAGTACTATATGTTTCACATATTATCCAAACATCCTAAATGTGCTGGTTCAACAGAAATTAAATATCCACATGGAAAAAGAACATAGGCAAGAAACAGGCAAGAAAACCTCAGGATCAAAAATTGGGGTAGTTATGGACAATAATCTACTTAGACTTCAGTGAGGCTCATAACCACTCACACCTCATCGAAAAAGATGTGCATTGTCCCCAGTGCACAAAATCAAGCAAAAATAAAATGCAAGGGATTAAAAACATACCTGGGCTCCTAAGCGCCATGGCCCACCTTAGGTTTCCTCCCAAGCAGTGCAAGATCTACTATCATTGCATGAGTTAGGAAAATTAATTACTTAGTGTAGCTACCCAAAAAGTGCCTGAAAATGTGCCTCGGAAGTGCATAGAATCGTAATTTCCATATATCTTAAAATTTGTGCATAATATTAGAATTTTGACTTTATATTCTTGTTAAGAGGGTCAAATTGAGTGAAAATTGGTCTAATCCCATTTAAAAGCAACCGTATCAAAATTTGGAAATTGAAAAATCTGATTTCTAGTGAGGTTTTCGCGCCCCTGGCGGGACGCACCAAGGGCGCACCTCAGTGTATTTTGTTGCCCAGCTTTGACTTTGATCCAAGACTTTTAAGTCTTGGGCCTAAGTGTTCCCAAACGTGAAATACCTATACTTAGTCATTTTTAACCTCATATCATTCTAAACATTTCCCAATACTCATTCTAATACTTAACCAAATATTTTACTACTAAACTCAAGTCTCAAAAACTCTTTTGGATCTAAGGATTTCCACTCAAGCTTCAAGTCCCCACCTCCAATCTTCATCAATTTCATCTCCAGAACTAAGGTTTGTGGGTTTCATTCATGGGTTCTTTTCATCCTTGATGCCCAAGCTTTCCTTCCTTAAAATTGCATGATTTAAAATTGATTTGCATATGGGTCTAATTTATTATGAAAATCACTACACACTATGTTGGGGTTTATGAAATTGTGACTGTTTTACTATATTTTGGGTTATGAATCTAAGATCTAATGTGACATTTGATAAAGAATTTTGATGTATATTGCTTGAGGATATTACCAAGAATCTATTGATTATTTTACATTAGATTTTCTAGCATGATAACGCTCTTGAATTGCATGGACTTACACTAGCACTACACACCCTCTATGTGTTTGATAAAATGTCCGGTTATAGTTTCTTGAGGAATTGAAGGTCCAATGCATGTCTTATGAATTGAATAACTTTACGATGATGAAATGATGATGGAATGATGATGAACTGATGATGTAACGGAATGTATGTATATGACGATGAAAGGAGTGTATGAATATGATATTATCTCTATAGTTTTGGGGATAACCAACCCTAGCTCGAGGATTGTAGGCCCGGGTAACCTTGTTGAGGACTTAGTACCTCGATAGCCTAGCTTGGGGGATGGAAGGCCCGAGTACCCTTGTTGGGGGTTGGTACCCATCAACCTTATTGGGGGTTTATACCCATCAACCATGTTGGGGGGTTTGTACTCCATCAACCTCGTTGGGGGGTTTGTACTCCATCAACCTCGTTGGGGAGTTTGTACTCCATCAACCTCAATAAGGGGTTCCTACGTCATACGCCTCTCCAAGGAGGTGGTAGGCCTTGGATTGCACTAAGAATGGTCAATCCTTACACTTATTTTATGATCCATATAAGCATGATTTACTATGAGCATCTTCCATGCATGCCATATTGATATATGTACTTATTTTCTATGCTTATGTATTTTGATTATGTTACCATCACTCATTGCACTGCATCCTAAATATTTAAGACATTCTAATGTACTAACGCATACTTTATGCCTTCATGATGTCACCAGTCAAAAATGGTGCACCGCGTGATCATCCTCCTCCTCCACGTGGCTTGTATGATTGTCTCTCAAGCTTGTTGGTGAGTCCTCTATTCCAGGGAGTTGCTTGTGATCTCTTGCTATGTACTACGACTATATTACCTTTATCTATGTATTGACAATGAGTGTGAGGCAAGTTGTCTATCGTGCCCCCCGGTCTTATCTATGTAGTAGAGGTGTTGTTGGACATATTGTGTATCTATGCTATGAGCCTTGAATCTCTTGTTTCTTAATGTTATGAAATGGAAGTTTTCCCTTAGCCCTAACTCCCTTGTTTATGCTTGTCTTTCATTGTCATTTTAATTGTTTTCGCAACCAAGGTTGTGTAATGATATGCTATAAGACTTGTTTGGGGTTCCACTAGGTTCTTCATTCGTCGGTCACATCTAGGACCTAGGCTTGAGTTATAACAAATATGGTATCAAATCACTAGGTTGTTAGATCCTCGAAGTCCAATACACCATGTTGATTAGAGTCCTATTTATGGTTATGTTGTGCACTACAACTATGAGGAGGAGGCTATGAGACATTTAGGAAAAGTTTCCCTTCTTCATGTTCTAAGTTGTTCTATAAAGTTGAAGTAAGATTCCCCCCTTAATGATTGTCCTTTGGTATGCTAGATCATGCCTAACATGAGAGGAAGATAAGCCCGCACAACCGAGGAGCAATCGACCAATGGAGAGCTTAGGGGTGCTCTCACTTTGCTTGCATAAGTGGTGGCTAATCAAGCTAACCAAGGGGCCCAAGCCCCTCATGCTCCTACACCGGCATCTCGGGTGAGAGATTTCATGAGGATGAATCCCTTAGAATTTTATGGGTCGAAGGTGAGTGAGGACCCTCAAGAGTTTATTGATGAGATCTACAAGTGAAGAATGTCAGTCCATCATGTTGATTAGTGACATGCACTTTTCATGTTTGTTGACCTATGCCGAACAAATGGAAGAGGAGAAACTGAGGAAGAGAAGGGGTTATGAGGCCAAGAGGGCCCATTTTTTAAGTTCCAAAAGAGTAGTCGGTTCCATCGAGGCCATGGGTTATCTCATGTATTTAAAAGAGGGTGTCCAATGACTTTCCAATGGCCCAAGGTGTTGGGGGTGTGGCTCCTAATGATGTGTATCCAAAGTGTGGTAAGGGTCATAGTGGCCCATGCTTGAGGAATACTGGTGCTTATTATGGTTATGGGGAAATGGGGCATAAGGTAATAGATTTCCCTCGAAATCACAACAAGGTTAAGGAGGTTAGCCCATAAGGTGCTAATGTGATTCCTTTGGGGAGAGGTGGCTGACAAAATGGTTCCTCAAGGCACAATCGGTTTTATGCTTTGCATGGGAAGAAAGGAGTTGATGAGGTCCCTGAAGTTGTTACGGGTATGTTAAAAATCTTTGACTTTTGATGTGTGTGCATTGATTGATCCGGGTGCCACTCTTTCTTTTGTTACCCCTTTTGTTACCAAAAAGTTTCGTGTTGAGCCCAAATTATTGCATGAGCCATATGACGTGTCTACTCCTATTGGTGCATCTATTGTTGCTAGAAAAGTCTATAGAAGTTGTCCTATTTGCATCTTGCATAAAATGTTGCCTTATGTTCTTGTTGAGTTGGACATGCTCGATTTTAATGTCATTATTGGGATGGATTAGTTGCATGCATACTATGCTTCTATTGATTGTACAATCCGTAGGGTCAAATTTCAATTCCCAAATGAACCCGTCCTTAAGTAGGAGAGTCATGATGTGGTGGTCAACGGTAGGTTCATCTCTTGCATTATGGACCATAAGTTGATCTCTAAGGGGTGTCTTTGCCATCTTGTGAGGTTGGGGATGTGGAGTCCAAATTCCTTCCCATAGAGTGGTTCTGATTGTTAATGCTTTCCTTGATATCTTTTCAAATGACCTTCTCGGTGTTCCTCCCAAAAGGGAAATAAATTTTGGTATAGATCTCCTTCTCAATACTCAACATATTTCTATTCCCCCTAACCGTATGAACCTGAAAGAGTTGAAGGAGCTGAAGGAACAATTGAGGGACTTGTTAGTGAAGGGATTTATAAGGCCTAACCAATCACCTTGGGGTGCACTGGTGTTATTTGTGAAAAAGAAGGATGGGTCCTTTAGAATGTATATTGACTATTGGCAACTTAATAGGATAACCATCAAAAATAGGTATCCTCTTCTAAGAACTGGTGACTTGTTTGACCAATTGCAAGGGGCTAGCCATTTCTCTAAGATTGATCTTCGATCAGGGTATCATCATGTGAAGGTGAGGGAGTGTGATATTCCCAAGAAGACCTTCTGGACTAGATATGGGCATTATGAGTTTGTTGTGATGTCTTTTGGATTGACCAATGCACCGACCATCTTCTTGGACCTTATGAATAGGGTCTTCAAACCCTGCATTGATTCATTGATTATGATATTCATTAACGATATTTTGATCTATTCTTGTGGTGAGAAGGAGAATAGGACTCATTTGAGGGTTGTGTTGCAAACTTTGAGGGAGGAGAGGCTATAAGCTAAATATGAAATATGTGAATTTTGGTAGAAGGAGGTTTCCTTCCTAGGACATGTGGTGTAGGGGGATGGCATTAAGATGGATCCTAAGAAGACCGATGTGATTTAAAATTGGCCTAAACCGCTCACCCCATCGGACATTAAGAGTTTCTTGGGCTTAGCGGGGTATTACCAAAAATTCATGAATGGGTTCTCTTTTATTGCTTCCCCTTTGACTAAGTTGACTCAAAAGAAGGCCAAGTTTGTGTGGACCGATGAGTGTGAGAGGAGCTTCCAAACCATGAAAGACAAGCTTGTGTCCACTCATATATTGTCACTACCAGATGGACTAGAGGGATTTGTTGTGTATTGTGATGCTTCTAGAGTTTGGTTGGGTTGTGTTCTAATGCAAAATGGTAAGGTCATAGCCTATGCTTCTAGGAAACTCAAGGTGCATGAAAAGAACTACCACACCCATGATTCTGAACTAGCCACTATGGTATTTGCATTAAAGATTTGGTGTCATTACTTATATGGGGTGCATGTTGATGTATTCACTGATCATAAGAGCCTCCAATATATCTTCACTCCAAAAGATCTTAACTTGAGGAAAAGGAGATGGTTAGAACTTCTTCAGGATTATGATATGAGTGTGCATTATCGTCAGGGTAAGGATAATGATATGGCAGATGCTTTGATTAGGGAATCTATGGGTACCCTAGCTCATGTTGATGGTGGTGATTAGGAGGTGGCTATGGAGGTTCGTCGTTTATCTAGATTGGGAGTTAGGTTGGGGGAAGTAGATAATGGTGGTGTTGTTGTTGTTGATGATTCTAAATCCTCATTTGTTGAGGAGGTGAAAGCTAAACAAGTTCTTGATCCCCCTTGTTAGAATTGAAGGCCTTGGTGAAAGAGGGAAAAGTGGAGTTTTCTCCCAAGGGGATATAATGCTTTAGATACCAAGGTAGGTTGTGTATACCTTTTGTTAATGGCTTGATAGAAAAGATCCTTGATGAGTCCCATAATTCATCTTATTCTATTCATCCCAGTTCTACTAAAATGTATAGAGATTTGAAAGAGATGTATTGGTGGGGAGACATGAAGAGGGACATTTCCAAATTCATTTCCGGTTGTCATAGTTGTCAACAAGTCAAAGCCAAACATCCAAGGCCATGTGGCTTAACCTAAGACATAGAGATTGCTACTTGGAAGTGGGAGGCGATTAATATGGATATTGTGGTACTAGAAAAGGTTTTGATTCCATTTGGATTGTGATTGATTGGATCGCTAAATCGTCTCACTTTCTATTGGTTAAGACCATATATGGGGATGACGAGTATGCTAGGTTGTACATTTATGACTTGGTGAGATTTCACAGGGTTCCTTTAATTATTATATCGGATAGTGGAGCTCAATTTACTTCACATTTTTGGAGATCTTTCCAAAGGGTTCTTGGTACTAGAGTTAAGCTTTCTACGGCCTTCCACCCTTAAACGGATGGCCAAGCCAAAAGGACAATCCAAAACCTTGAGGATATTCTTAGAGCTTTTGTATTGGAGCTTAAAGGTATTTGGGATGAACATCTCCTATTGATTGAGTTTGCCTACAACAATAGCTATCATTCTAGCATCGGTATGGCTCCATTTGAGGCTCTCTATGGTAGACGTTGTAGATCACAGGTTGGATGGTTTTAGGTTGGTGAGGTGGCCTTTTTAGGACCAAATCTGGTTAGGGTGGCTCTTGAGAAGGATAGGATGATTAGGGAAAGATTGAAGACGACCCAAAGACATCAAAAGTCTTATACCGATGTGAGGAGAAGGGATCTTGAATTCAAAGTTGATGATTGGGTTTATTTGAAGGTATCACCCATTAAAGGTGTGGTTCCTTTTGGTAAGAAGGGAAAGTTGAGCCCTAGATATGTGGGCCCTTATTGGGAGATGAGAAGGAACGGTAAGGTGGCGTACAAGTTGGATTTTCCTAGAGAAATGGAATTGGCTCATCTAGTCTTTCATGTGTCTATGTTGAGGAAGTGTATGGGTAACCCCAATTCTATTATGCCTGTTGATGTTGTGCGGGTAGTTGTAGGCAACTTGACTTATAAAGAGGTTCCGGTTCAGATTTTTGATAGGCAAGTGAAGAGATTGAGGAACAAGGATATGGATTCCGTTAAGGTCCTTTAGAGGAATCAAGAAGTCGAAAGTGCTACATGGGAAGCCGAGGCAGACATGCAAAAGAGATATCCTTACCTTTTCCCCTCCACTCAAGCCTAAGGTATCACTCTAAGTTATCTATATGATTTAAAGTCTAAGCTCAGCCCATGACATATGCATACATTCATGTTTAATTCGACAAGTTCATGATGATTTTACTCTTACATTGAGATTTTTGAAATGATGTTTAAGTGCACTGTTGCATCCTTATGAGGGCTGAAATTTGTCATGCTTACATCTCTCATATACATCTATTTAACATTCAGGGATGAATGTTCCCAAGGGGGAGATATTGTAACGACTCCAAAAAGTGCCAAAAAATGAGCCTCAAAAGTGCTCAAAATTGTAATTTTCATACATCTCAAAATCTGTACGTGATATCAAAAATCTGAATTCATATTCTTGTTCAAGGGTCAAATTGAGTTGAAAATGGGTCTAACCAAGATTTAAGAGAAATCATATCAAAATTTGAAAATCGTATTTTGTTTTCGCGCCCTTGAAATTTGGAAATCGCAGTTTGTTTTCACGCCCCTGGCGCGATGCGCCAAGGGCGCACTTCAGTGTATTTTGTTGTCCAATTTTGACTTTGTTCCAAGACTGTTAAGTCTTGGGCCTAAGTGTTCCCAAACATGAAAATACCTATACTTAGCCATTTTTCACCCTCATATCATTCTAAACATTTCCTAATACT
>JAABOM020106139.1:0-25267 GCA_011800125.2 Solanum clarkiae
CAATCATTTCGAGCATTTATAACTAAAATCTTCAAATGGGGGGGGGGGGGGGAGGGGGGGTTTGTTTGTAATTCAACAACAAAAATAAAAACTAAACTAACTACGCAGGAAGATACTTAAATTTAGGGACAACTTGGAATTGTGCTCCTCATGATTCGTTGACTCAATTACTCTAGACAACACAACTCTAATTGAGAATTCGCATGCAGGATGGTAACATAGGTTCTTCCAGCCCTCTTGTGAAGGTGAAGGTCTAATTTCACCATGGTGCGTGGTTGGCAACCATGGTGTGCCAACTAATCGTTACCCGTTGTCCCAGTCAACCTTCCTTTGGTCAGGTTTGGTTGATTAGACAAAAATACATCAATCGAATCCCGTCATTTACTTCTCTTTTCCTATTCATCACTACCTTGGTCAGGATCATGATAGTAGGTGGAGTTTGGTGTTGGCCACCACCCAAAAACAATCAAAATGAAGTGAAATAAACAATACCTGCAAAAAACCCCAATCAAAGAAATGCACAGAGTCTAGGTTATTTTAAGTCAACTACTTATGGTTTCCACAACCCCAAGTTATGGGTACTTAGCTACTCATGGCTAAACCAAAATCAACAATAATGCAAATAGAAGACATAGTTGAGAGTTTTACCCAAAACAATGAAGAACAAGAATACCACAAGTTGCAAACCACAAGCTTGGATTAATAGAAGATAAGTACAACGTGAGTTTTGCAATCCCTAAAAGTGGGTCTTCAAAATGAAAGATAAAAATCCACTCTAAACCCTAAAAATGCTCCTAGAATATTTACAAGTATCTCTGAGTGTCGACCTTTTTTAAAAAAGAAAACCTAACATTATCTATTTATACAAGTCATAAAAACACCCTAAAAATTAAATAAAAAAGATAGCTAGCCGCAGGTATGTCGCATAGATACGACTTATAGGGTGTCCTACGAGTCGTAATTGGAGTTTCATTGTCAGCTTCTAGCATTTTGGACTTGACTGTTATGACCCACTAGTACGAGTCATTACTATGGCTATGACTCGTATGTTCTTATCGTAGTCTAGGTCTTCAATTCTTGATCCAAAATTTTGGCTGTCTGTTTCTTGCTACAAACCTACCTATACGAGTCATGAGGAGACCTAAGACTCGTAGAGTGGCCTTGTAGGCTGACCTCCACTTAGCAGATTTCTGATTTTTTGTTCATTGTTCCTTGCTACGAGATCACCTTACGAATCGTAGGCAGGCTCGCATGTCCTGCACTTTAGCAAAATCTGTAACTTTCTCCCAAAATCATGCCAACATACCTTTTTTGCATTAACAACATAAAAACACATAAAAACCATAAAAAGTCGCACTTAGAACTCACAAAATTCCTTGTTTTAGGTATCAAATGTGTTGTATTGTGACAACACATCAACACCCTCAACTTAGAACTGTTGTTTGTCCTCAAGTGATGACTCAATCTAAGTAGACAATGAGAAACACATAATAGCTACTCTAACGACATATACATCATTTTACTCTAATTCCGGTACCCAACTCTCATTTTGAAAACCAGACTACAAAGCTACTCAGCAAACCAAAACACAAAGATATATCCAGCAATCCAACTATGACAAGTGAAGTAGTATCAACCATCCACAATCCCTGGGTTAGTCATATGCCAATTATGCAGCGCAAATGCTCTTATAGGAAAGAAGTCTCTCTTTCTCATTCAAAGTCCATTAAAGATCAAGGGTTGTGCAAGCATTCTTACTCTCACAAATGAAATTCATGCAAAATGACTAACACTATAGGCTTGCCTTTATACTCAATTCTGGACTGATGACAAAGTCGATTTGGATCACTTTAGGACTTAATGGCTTGTAACATGGGCTCACGAGGCTTTGGTATGACATTTTAGGCAACTAGTGACTAAAATCTATCCTTGAACCATGTTTTTCACTACTCTTACCTCCATAACTCAAGCATTTTCATTACTTCCATCCTTATTCTTCCTTTTCAAGCTTTTCCAGGGTGTTTTCTTTCTCTTTTTCAGTTGTGCCTCAATCTTAAACTCATTTTTGCATTCTTCTTCAATCTAAGACAAATTTTCTTGTCTTTTCTTTCACTCGGCACATGAATTCCTTATTTCTTTCTTTCTTTCCCAACTAATCACTTTATTTTCATTACTTTACCACAACAAGGGCCACCCTCAACTTAGGCTTTTAGCCTGAAGTGAAGTACATAATATATATTCCCTAAACCAGGGCCACTATCATAGCCACCCTCAACTTAGGCTTTTAGCCTCAATCAAAGTTCACATGTTTAAGGATAGACCAAGGCCAATATCAAGGTATTTCATAAAATAAGGCTAGGCTGGTTACGTGTCAAGAAAGAATGGGTACATGAAAAGCTCAAACAATTGGAACAAGGGATCAACTGTCACATTTGGTAGGTTATTTAGGCGAATGTGGCTTACTAAAAGAACAAAGGCCTAAGATTCCTTCCAAATCAACCACATCACCAAACCAATTTTAGAGTAACAAGGAAAGTTTTGAGCCTATACATAATATATGAATGCTGCAAAATAAGCTCACATACACATAACATCACATGCATAATCAAGTATAGACTCACAGGTCATGCTTCAAGCATCAACTAGCCTTCTCTTTATCAGAACAAACATTGCCAAATAATCATATGTATGATTGCACTAATAACCCACAATCTCAAAAATTTTGAGGGTATTGAATTTTAAAACATTCAATAAGCATTTAAAGACTACGCATATATGCCAAAAGATCATAACTACTATACATTTACAAATTATTTACACTACTTAAACCTGCCGATTCAACATAAAGTAATATCCACGAGGAAAAAGAACACGAGTAAGAATATCTCGAGATCAAAATTTGGGGTAGTTATGGACCTTAAGCTACTCAGACTTCACCAAGATCCATAACTACCCACCACCTCATCGAAAAAGTTATGCATTGTCCTCAATGCATCAAATCAAGCAACAATAGAGAATATAGGGGTAAAATAAAACATACATTGGGTTGCCTCCCAAGAAGCGCCTGATTTATTGTCGCGGCTCGACTTCGTCCACTGGGTTAGTCAGACTTCACCAATTTTCTCAAACCTTGCTCCTCCACAATTTTGTTTTTCTTCCACTTTGAACTTATGAATTGGACCCTTAATTTCCTTTCCAACTTTCTATCATGCTCAAAGGGTGGTGGTATAAAAATAGGGGGGACAAGTACTAGATATTACTTGATATTTGGAGTAGAGGCTCCCTACCTAAGCTTCTTGTAGACCACAAGGGAGTTCATATTCATGCTAGCACTTAGATCACATAGTGCCCTTGCAAACTCTACGTCTTTCATTATGCAGGGTATGGTGGGCATCTTCTCCATGGACTCGATGAGAAGAGTGTTGATGGATAGTTGTTTTAACATGAAGAGAGAGTGCTTAACCTTGCTTTCCTCCTCCCTCTTCTTGAGTCTTTGAGGGAACGGGGGAGGAGGCCTTGGGACGGGCTTGTACTTTTTTTGTTGTTCAAACTGATTCATTTACCACATCCTTTCCACACTCGTCTCTTTCAACCACATCCTTATTTGCAACTATTTCCTCATAAATACCTTCTGCAACAACCAACACATGAGGATCAATAGTACTCTTACCACACCCACTAGTAACCTCCATACATTGCCCTTCATCCTCAGAACTTTGTATTGTATCCCTAGGCAATGTACCACTCTGATGTTGCTTAAGTAGAGTCGATACCTGACCAAACTGTTGTTGAAGCTATTTAATAGCCCTAGAATAAGACTCTATTTTCTCATTAATGTTTGCAATTTCTGATCTCATTCCATGTAGAGTCTCATCCCATGTCTCGGCCTTCTTCAACAGGTGATCAAACATCTCATCAATTCTGGAATTGCTTGTGTATGCATTGTGTTGGTGTGGTGGAACATAAGGATCATTTCTAAACCTATCTCTCTGCTCGACGTCTAGCCCCCTGTTTTTCTTATAATAACTAACCTGGCTATCTCTGTAAGCACCTTCTTTTCTACAGGTCCACTTTTGGTTTCGTTTTGAAATTGGTGCCAATGGTCTTGATTGGAACATTGGACGTTGGTCTGAAAACCCTCATCTGATCAACTAAAAATCAAGTGTCCTCCTCATAATACAACTCCTCATACATGGGCGCATATGAAGGCTAATGTTGTGATCAGGGACACTCCGCAGATCTGATCACCTTTTTTTTAACGCCCTGGAAAGAACAAAAGAAAACAAAAACAAAACTAAAAGTAAAATATAAGATAATTAAGAAATCAATACTTGAAATAACTAATAGTGAAATCAAGTCAAGACCTAGCCGTATTCCCTGGAAACGGTGCCATAAATTTTGATGAAGTTCACGATCTAATAAGAAGTGGTCCCTGTCAGCAATTAACCTAACCAAAAGTTACAGTCGAATCCATAAGGAATACAGGGCTTGACTATAAGAGTTCACTATTAATCATTTTGAGCATTTATAACTAAAATCTCCAAATGGAGGGGGGAAGGTTTTATTTGTAATTCAAGAACAAAAGTAAAAACTAAACTAACTATGCAGGAAGACACTCAAATTTAGGGACAACTTAGGAATTGTGTTCCCCATTATTCATTGACTCAATTACTCTAGACAACACAACTCTAATTGAGAATTCATATGTAGGACGATAACTTAGGTTCTTCTAGCCCTTTGTGAAGGTAAAGGTTGAATTTCACCATGGCGCGTGGTCAACAACCATGGTGTGCCAACTAATCATTACCCATTATCCTAGTCAACCTTCCTTTGGCCAGGTTTGGTTAATTAGACGAGAACACATCAATCGAATTCTGTCATTTACTTCCCTTTTCCTATTCGTCACTACCTTAGTCAAGATCATGATAGTTTGTGGGGTTTGGTGTTGGCCACCACCAAACATACTGTCATGTGTTACTTTCTGCTAGTCACACCTGTTGTTCCCTTCCCTTCCCTTCCCTTCCCTTCCCTTCCCTTTCTTTCCCCTACATTACATTACATTTTGTCATGTCTCGTTCTTTCTGCTTATGGGTATTAAGCTGAGGGTTTTAGGAAACAGCCTCTCTACTTCTATGAGGTAGTGGTAAGGACTGCGTACAATCTATCCTCTCCAGACCCCACTTGTGGGATTTTACTGGGTATGTTGGTGGTGGTGGTGGTGGTGTTGGCCACCACCAAACAACAATCAAAATGAAGAGAAATAAACAATACATACAAAAACCCTCAATCAAAGAAATGCACAAAGTCTAGGTTATTTCAAGTCAGCTACTTGTGGTTTTCACAACCCCAAGTTGTGGATTCTTAGCTACTCATGGCTAAGGAAAAATCAACAACAATGCTAATAAAAGACATAGTTGAGAGTTTTACCCAAAATAATGAAGAAAAAGAATACCACAAGTTGCAAACTACAAGCTTGGATTAATGGAAGACGAGTACAATGTGAGTTTTGCAATCCTCAAAAGTGGGTCTTCAAAATGAAAGATAAAAATCTACTCTAAACTTTAAAAATGCTCCGAGAATATTTACAATTATCTCCGAATGTCGACTTTTTTTTAAAAGAAAAGCTAAAATTATCTATTTATACTAGTCACAAAAACACCCCCAAAATTAAATAGAAAAGACAGCTAGCAGCAGGTATGTCACGCAGATACCAGTCATAATCGGGATTTCGTAGTCAGCTTCTGGCATTTAGGACTTGACTGATACGACCTACTGGTACGAGTTGCTACTAGGGATACGACTTGTATGTTCTTCTTGTAGTCTAGGCCTTCAATTCTTGGGCCAAAATTTTGGCTCTCTGTTTCTTGATATGAAACCAGCTATGCGAGTCTTAGGTCTCCTACGACTCGTAGAGTGGCCTTGTAAGGATGACCTCCACTTAGCAAATTTTTATTTTTGCTTACTGTTCCTTGCTATGAGATCACCTTACAATTTGTATCTTGGGCTACAACTCGTAGGCAGACTCTATGTCCTGCACATCAATAAAATCTGCAACTTTCTCCCAAAGTCATGCCAACATACCTTTTTTGCAATAACAACATAAAAACACATAAAACAATAAAAAGTTGCATTGAGAACTCACAAAATTCCTTGTTTTAGGCATCAAATGTGTTGTATTTTGACAGCACATCACCAACATCTGGGTAGTTCTAGAATTTCACCATTTTCAGTTCTAAAATCACATATACACGTACTCTTAACCCTCATTCTTGATAACACATAATATAGAGAAGAACATTCATACATTCCTGAAGATGAAATACACACCTTAGTATAGATTTTTATTTAGAGTGAGGATGTAGAGCAACTTTTCTACAAATTCTTGAGTGGATTGAAGAGTGTGGGCTTCACTTTATTTATCTTTCGCTCACTCTTTCTTTCCTTGTTCTTGAATGCTGAATTTGTAGATTTAATTGAATCTTGGTTGTTGATTTATATGTGAGTCTTGATTATTTCTCTTGCTTTTATGCTTAGTTGATGATTTACTTGCAAACTCAAGAGGATTTCTCCCAAATTGCTCTAATTTCTTGAATTGATTTATAAGTTCATGCTTATCTTCTTGTATAAATTATATTTGAGGTACCTACTTAAATGTAGATTAGTTCTTCAATTATTGTTCTAGCAGTTGTAGTTGAGGGGGAAGATTACATGATAGTCATGGGTTAATAAGTTGAGAGCCTTAATGGAGACTCAATGGCTAAGGTTTTAGGAATTTTTCTTTGAGGTGCTCAAGACGAGCGTGTCTTTTATAAGTGGCTCGCACAAGATGCCATAGTTGGCTCTTGCGAAACATCACTCCCCTAGCCGAAGTGATTACAAGTAACCTAGCCTACTCATAATGTTTATTTGATGTTAAATATGATGGATCGATTGAGTTTTGACGGATTCTCATATCTCTTATCCTTGATCCCTTGCTTGATCAATCCTTACCCAATTATTTTTAGAAGTAGTTTTTAGCATCATTTTCCCCCAATTTACTTAGAATTCTTTCTTGGTACTCATCTATCGTGTCAAGATTTAGTAGTCATAAGTCCTTGCTCTACTCATTCACTGACATATTGTTCCCTGTGGGATTTGACCCCTACCTCCAAAGTTGGGTAATATGTTGATGGCGACTGCCCTTGCATCCTTTGACTAGCCGGGTTGAGCGACATAAAAAAATAGCGCCGCCAGGGAACAATAGGTGTACTGAGTTGATTTAGGACTTGTAGTCTACTCTTTTTTATTTGATTAGTGAGTACTTCTTTTGTTTTCTTTGTTTTTCTTTTATTGTATGGCTAATTGTGATGAACGTTTGCTTGAGAAATATAAGCCCTCTTTCTATCTCCTTCGGAGTATTGTACTTTGTGATGAACAAAATGTTGTTGAGGAAGTAAATAGAGATGAGAGTGTTATGAGTCAAGAATGGCTCACCGACTTTAATCTTAGACTTGCCAAAGAATTGGCCCAAATGCACCAATTTCTCAACAAGAGGGATGATCTCAAGAGCTTTTTTGTTGCTAGAGGCTATGAGTTGGACCGATTTGAATGGGAATTTAATGGTTTGGAGGTCAACTTGAGACTAAGAAATAAAGTGAGTGAGGCCCCCAGCTGAATGGCCAACTATGAGTTGGAGCCCCAAAAAGAAGGAGTGGAGCTTGATGTGGAAGGGATAAGGGGCCTATGCATTTCATCAAGTCTAATAATCATCCAAGAGGTCAAAATTGAGGAAATGATACTAAAGTTGCAAGAAGAAGCCATGCAAATTTTAAATGGCAACTTTGCTTCATTTGAAGTTGGAGTGGTGCCTACTTGGAGGCAACAAGGTGTAAAGCTCAATTTCAGAGGACCTCTTAACACTCCCATGTCTACCCAAGGAACCTAAGAGGAAAGTTGATGACAAGTTGGGTAGACAATTCAAGTCCTCAAAGTGGAGAGACCGAACGAAAATGTTGATGGTCTCTCATCACCCTCCTTATGAGCTCAAATGATGAATCATCTTGAAATTGGGGAGGAGGTTCATTTCCTCAAAGTGGAAACACAAATGGGTAGTGAATCAATTTATTATTTTTTTTTGCATATTTCAATAAATGCTTGCATTTTAAAATTTTAAAAGAGCTTCTTAATTTTTATTTCTAATTTTCATCTAACCTTCACAATTTTGAAGTCTTTAGTAGTGGCATTGTATAGGTTTTGAAGTGTCAAGATGATTGGAGTTGAAGAAGTGGGTGGAAACACCATCAAAAATTGAAAAAAGATGAAAATGGGCATTTTGACCACACTTTAGAACCAGGCATCGCCCATTGCACAAGGGTGGACCACCCAATTAAGTCTGGGATCGCCCAAAATTATAGAAAAGCAGCTCAGTTCTGGCACTCAATCAATGTCCACAAAGGTAGTCTGGTTCCACGAACATGGAATATCTAAATTCAATTATGCGGCATGATCTCTCTTACCTTCTGCGAAGGAGGTATGCAACATGAGTGTTCAGAATGAAAAGATAAGGCATTGGTGACTTTGCCTGAAACATTTACAAAAAAGATATCATGGGCATGGAATAAAATCAAGTGTGAGGTAACCAACTCGTTTATAACTTTGAATCTCACATGTCTTCAAGGAACAACTCAACTTCTCCTTTCTTCATCCTTTTTGGTCAATCATTCAAAGGTATGACCACCTCACTCCATCTCCTTTCTTGTTCATAATTATTAATCTATGCAACTAGAAAACTCCATGACATGGGTATGGTCTCTTTGTTAAATCTCTCATCTCATAGTTATGAAATTTGATGCCTTGATCTTATCTACTGTTACTTTCTAAGGTTTAGCTTTCTATTGTTGCGTGCCCCACCTTTAAGTGCTTTGAAAATAGATATCTGGGCCTAAATGCTGAAAAATGAAGTGTATTTTAATGCTTACCCGTTGTTTGTTGTTTTTGGATAGTGATTGAATATTGTTAGGGGTGGATTCAGGGGTAATGCTAGTCAAAACTAAGCTGAGAACATATGTCTATCATGTATTTGATAAAATGCCTCTTCAAAATCTGAAATGTGATGTTAGTGACTGATGTGTTGTTAAAATACAACACATTTGATGCTTAAAACATAGAATTTTATGTGTTCTCAAAGCGACATTATGGTTTTTATTTGTTTTTGTATTTAGTTTTGCAGGAAAGTAGGTTGGCATGACTTTGAGGTAAAATTGCAGACTTTTCTGATTTTTGGAGACTTATGAGAGCCTCTACAGATCATAGAGCATTCTACGAGTCATACATGAGGATTTTTGAAAATTTCCAATGAAGGACCAGTTGATGTAGAAAAATCTACGAGAGTGCAATACGAGTCGTGAATCAGTCTACGACTTGTAAAGTAGATTCGTGGTAGTGAAGTCCAAGATTCAAGAAGCAGAATACGAGACTCCGAATATGACTCGTAAATCACTTTACATGTAGGATTTGTCGTAGAAAGTCGCCGACCAGTTTTCCTTTTTCATAGGGCTTAATTGTAATTAGTATAGATAGTACTTTTTAAGTCATTTTTTAGGGGAATACAGTAGAGAATGTCATTAGAAAGTTCTTTTAGGGTTTGTACTTGGAGACTTCAATTTTGGAGGAGAATACACTTGTGAATTAATTGAATCTTCAAATCTTGTGATTCTCAATTAATTTTGAATTTGCTTATTATTCAATTCAGTTGGTAAGTGTTTAATTATGTTTTCTCAATTCATTATTTCTTCATTTACCCATAGTATGAGTAGCTAAATCCACAACCTATAGTTGTGGGAACCATGAAGATCTAACCAAATAAACCTGGATAATGTGCAATTCTTGGAATGGGTATTTGCATGTATTAACCAATTCTCGTTTTCTAGTGGTGGCCAACACTAGAACTTGTCTAGTGTTACCTTCCTGATCCAAGTAGTAATGCATAGGAAAAGAGATTGATTAACAGGATTCAATGATGTGTTCTCATCTAATCAACCGAAGTAGACCAAGGGAAGGTTGATTGGACTACGAGTAATGGTTAGTGTTAGCACCTAATTTTTTACCATACCTAAGTTATGTACCTTTTATTATTTAAATATTTATTTTTTGAATCTAAGTTAGATATTTTATTTTTATCTTATTTATAATGACTTTATTTGAAAACTATAAAAATAGAGTCACATTTTAGTGTCAGTTTTGTTTTACAGAAGAGCAAATCTCCAAAAATATATGTTTTCTTTTAATTTTGATTCTAATAAATAATCTAGTATTGTTAGTATTTTCTTAATTATATATTAGATTTAGCTAGTTAACTTTTTTATTTTTTTTAATTTAAAATAGTTTTCTAACATCTTTATTCTTTCTTTTCAAAATAAAAACAAGAACAAGAACAAAAAAAAAAACAAAAAGAGAAAACCCACTACTCTCTCACATTACCTCCCCATTACACTACACACACACCCACAAAACTACCCAACTTCTGAACACACACCCACACGACATTGATCCTAAGAAAAAAAACAACACACTCAGCTACACAAGATTATATATGCAAACAGAACACATATACACAACAATAAAAAGAGAAGAACACACCTCACACACACTCTCATACACAAGCCTATACTACAAACCCACACACAAAAAAAAAAAAAAAAAAAAAGCACGGGCACAAACAAAAAGAAAAAATCTGCACAACACCAAAAACAAAGAAAAACCTCTACAAAAAACATCTAGAAGAAGAGTTGAGTTGAGTTTACTTTCGGATTCTAGATTTGTGGCTCTTAGTCGTGGTCATTTTCTTCTCATGAATTAATATTCACCAAAGGTAATATTTAATTTTTATTGTATGATTTGGAGTTACAATTGTATAAGACATGTTCTAATGCTATAAAGTTGTTCAAATTTTATATCTATTTAATTTTGACATTATATTATTGAAGTATGTTTGAATTATTAAGCTTTGAGTAAAATTGGCATATTATGTGATTATCTCTATTTATGTGTTTATTTCATGTTTAAAAAAAATATAATTTATTTCATGTTTAAGTAAATTCATTGTCTAAATTTCTATTCTTATTCATATTCATTTTTTATAATGATGTGTGTTCATGGATTAATAAACTTAGATGCCGAAAATAATCAAGGGCACTGGTTCATGAGGTAAAATATTGGTTTCAGTTAGTATATGTTTTTCTTGTCATTTTAATGAATAAAATAAAGAAAGGACAAGACTTTAGGTATTCATAATTCCTAACATGCACTAATATGGTGTGTATATTTTGTGTTCTTGGTAAAATTGCATTCACTTTTCCTAACATAAAATAAGAATAAAATTTATGACTTTCTTTGCATTTTATTTGAACGATAATTCTTTTCGAATATTAAATTAATGATTTTATATTGCTCCATGTAACAAATATTGGACTGTTTACTTATACTTTTCATGAGTCATAAAGACCAAGTTTTCAAATAAAATAAAATAATTTTTTTACTTTGTAACTTTTTTTGAATTTTAAACAACTTTTGTAATTAACTTTTTTAAAATTAAATCACTAGAAGAATTATTAAGCCGATAATAAAGATAGGAAAATTTTATGATTTACAGAACAGTATGCAAGTTTTAGGTGCGACAAATAAATGAATAATTTGTGGCAAGATTGGAAAGCGCTGCTACAAATGCACCATATACTAAAAATAAGACAGTTTTAAACTAGTTTCAAATAAGTCAAAGAAGGCGGGTAAATAACTTTTTTTTGCGAAACTTATCAAGATAATATATTCAAATTAAGTTAAGCCATAAATAAGTCAATAAAGCGACCGTGCTAGAACCACGGGATTCGAGAGGTGCCTAACACCTTCTCCTCGGTCAATAGAATTCCTTACCTGAATTTCTAGATCACAGACTAATAAAAAATAAAGAGTCATTTCCTTTTGATTAAGGATTTAAATTACGTGACTTGGAACACCAAAACTCGATTTCAAGTAGCCACTCTGACTAATAAATAATCCCTTCTCAAAACGTCACTTTAATTGGAAAAACTCTATTTTTCAAAACCTACAAAACACCTAGGCGTGGAGAAAAAATAGGGGTGTGACAGTTAGTATTACACACTATGGAGATGGGTCAAGTCACGTAGTGAAATTCGCCTATCATCTTTGACCATAGGGCTTGGTGAATTAAAATTGAGAAGATGTTTGATCGTTTGTTGAAGAAGGCCGAGACACAAGATGAAACTCTAAGGGGCATGAAATCCGATATTTAAAGCATTAATCAAAAGATAGACTCTCATGTTGTGGCTATTAAATAGCTTGAGCAATAATTTGGTCAAGTGTCAATTCAGTTGAATTAGCGTCAAAAAGGTACATTGCCTAACAACAAAGTTCAAAATCAAAATAATGAAGGGAAATGTATGACAGTTACTACTAAGGGTAGTAAGAACACCATTAATCCTCATGTGTCGGTTGAGTAGAAGATGTTCGTGAGGAAGGATGTGGTTGAAGGAGATGAATGTGTCAAAGATGGGGTGAGTGAGGTAGCTAAAGAGCCACATAAGTATAAGCTCATCCTAAGGACTCCTCCTCCTTTACCTCAAAGACTCAAGAAGAGGGAGGAAGAAGGCAAGTTCAAACACTTTCTCTCTATGCTTAAGCAACTATTTATCAACACCTCTCTTATTAAAACTTTGGAGAAAATGTCAGGTCATGCAAAATATATGAAGGATTTGGTTACCAAAAAGCACACATTGAGTCAAGAGCTTACTTAAGAGCTTCAACATTGTAGTGCTATCACTACTAACTCGTTGGTTTAAAAGTGTGAAGACCCAGGTGCACTACACCTTGCACTGTAGGAGATGTGGAGTCTGCAAGGGCACTACTTAATTTGGGTGCTACTATAAATTTGATGCCTTTTGCAGTCTATAAGAAGCTTGGTTTGGGAGCCCCTACCCCTACTAATATGTGGTTGTTGATGGCGGATAGAATGGTGAAGAAGCCTATAGGGATACTCTATGATGTGTTGGTAAAAGTTGAGAAATTCATCTTCCCTGCAGATTTTGTGATTCTTGATTGTGAGGTTGATTTTGAAATTCCTATTATTTTGGGAAGGTCTTTCTTAGCTATTAGTCGCATCTAGGTGGATATAGAGAGGGGTCCGCTCAAGTTTAGATTTGGGAAGGATGAGGTCGTGTTCAATATGTTTTAACATGCAAGGAATGACAATGATGTGAGAGTGGTTTTGATTATTGAGACGGTTGATGATGATGAGCTAAAGGTACCACTTAAGATAAGACTGGGTGTTGACACTTTGGAGGCAATATTGATGAACTTTGACAGTGATGGTATCCCAGATTATGAGAAGACAGTGAATGCTCTAGGGTTGTCTTTTGGTCCTAGACGTCAAACTAAACTAGGGGTGTTAGAATTGAAAGCACTTTCAGCACATTTGAAATATGCATTTTTGGGAGTCAACAACACATTGTCAGTCATAATAGTTGTAGATTTGAATGATGAGCAAGCGGATGCCTTTGTAACAGTGCTCAAACAATTTAAGAAGGCCATCAGATGGATTATTGCAGACATTATTGGTATCCCTCCTGGGTATGTACATACAAAATCCAGTTAGTCAAAGACTACAAGCTGAGCATTGATCATCAAAGCCGCCTAAACCCTCCTATGCAAGAGGTTGTTCAAAAGAGATTATTAAATGGTTAGATGCAGGAATAATCTACCAAATTGCCAATAGTGAATAGGTGAGCCTGGTGTAGTGTATTTCCAAAGAAAAAGAGTATCACAGTGGTAGCTAAAGCTAACAATGAATTATCCCAATGAGTCCAGTTGCCGGATGGATGGTGCATCTGGATTACAAAAAGCTCAATGCCAAACAGAGAAGGATCACTTTCCTATGTTATTCATGGATCAGATGCTTGATCTACTAGCAGAAAATGGGCGGTACTATTTTTTTGACGGGTATTCCAGCTATAATCAGATTATCATCGCTTCAAAGGATCAGGAGAAGGCCACATTTACATAACCCTATGGCACCTTCGCATTTAAGAGGATGTCATTTGTGTTGTGTGATGCCCCAGCAACATTTCAGAGATGCATGATATCTATCTTCTCAGACATGGTGGACAATACTATTGAAGTCTTCATGGATGACTTTAGTGTGGTTGTAAACTCATTTGATGATTACTTGGAGGACCTACATGATGTGTTGCAAAGATATGTAGAAAGCCATCTGGTGTAGAACTGGGAAAAGTGTCATTTTATGGTGAAAAAGTGTATTGTGTTAAGACATATGATATCTGGCAAAGGCATTGAGGTCGATAGAGCTAAGGTTGAGGTGATTGAGAAGCTTCCACCACCCATCTCAGTAAAGAGTGTGAGGAGATTCTTGGGACATGCAAGATTCTATCAGAGATTCATAAAAGACTTCTCTAAAATTTCACACCCATTGTGCACATTATTGGAGAAAGATGTTAAGTTCGTGTTTAATGATGCATGTATGTAAGCCTTTGAAGAGTCAAAGAAAAGGTTGATCTTAGCACCAATTATTGTGGCTCCTGACTGGTCCAAGCCCTTTGAAATCATGTGTGATGCAAGTGGGGTCGCTCTAGGTATGGTATTGGGACAATATAAGGAGAAGATATTACGTCTCATATATTACGCTAGTAAAGCCCTAAATATGTCCCAAAAGAATTACACTATCACAGAACAAGAGTTACTCGCGTTGGTCATCACATTCAAAAAGTTTAGATCATATCTGTTGGGAGCCAAAGTAGTGTTGCATATTGACCATGAAACACTTAAATATTTGATGGCTAAAAAGGATGCGAATTCAAGTTTGATGAGATGAGTACTTCTCTTGCAAGAGTTCAACTTTGATGCCATTGACAGAAAAGGGACAGACAATCAAGTTGCAGATCATCTATCCAGATTGAAAGATAGGGCAATGATGAAATTTGATGATGGATTGGAGATAAATGATTCTTTCCCTGATGAGAGAGTGTTGGATGCATTGCGTTATCTGATACCTTGGTTTACAGATTATGCAAATTACTTGGTAAGTGATATCGTGCCATCTGACTTAAACACATATCAACGTCAGAAGTTTATGCATGATGTGAGAAAGTTCTTTTGGGATGTCCCATACTTATTTCGTGTATGTACTGATGGTATTATTCATCGTTGTGTTCCTAAGGTTGAAATGATGAGCATACTTGAGGCATGCCACTCGTCATTGGTGGGTTGACATCATAGTGAGGTTCAAACAATCCACAAGATTTTACATGTGGGTATTATTGGCCCACCATCCACCAAGATGCCCATGACTATGCCAAAGCTTATGATAGGTGCCAAAGAGAAAATGGGATTACTTGCAAGCATAAGCTCCCTCTAAATCCTATTTTAGTGATTGAGTTGTTTAATATGTGGAGGATAGATTTCATGGTACCATTTGTTAGTTCACGTAGAAACAAGTACTTCTTATTTGCTGTAGATTATGTATCAAAGTAAGTGGGTGTCGTGGCTCTACCTAACAATAAAGGAAAAAGTGTCACAACATCCGTAAAAAGGAACATCTTCTCGAGATTTGGTACTCCTTGGGCTATCATCAGTGATGGAGTTCTCACTCCTGGAATATACTTTTTAAAGCTCTTCTTGAGAACTACGAAGTGAAACATACGGTGGAGACGCCTTATCATCCCCAAACGAGTGAGCAAGTGAAAGTGTCAAATAGGGAAATTAAACAATTTTATCTAAGACTGTGAATTCAAATTGAATAGATTGGTCACGGAAGTTGGATGATGCATTATGGGCATACTGGAATGTATTCAAGACCCCTATAGGCATGTCCCCATATCAACTTGTCTTTAGGAAGGCATGTCATTTGCCAGTGAAACTTAAGCATAAAGCAATGTGGCATTGAATAAGTTGAATCTGGATTGGAATGATGCAGCTACCTCAAGATTGAGTCAACTCAAAGAGCTTGATGAATTTCAATTGAAAGCATATGAGAGCTCAACCTTGTATAAACAAAGAATGAAAATACAACATAACCATTACATAGAAAAATCGCCAATTCACACCAGGGGACTTGGTGCTACTTTTCAATTCCAGATTAAATTTGTTCCCCAAGTCGAAGCTCAAATCCACATGGTTGGGACCCTTTCAGGTTGCACGTGTCTTTGATCATGGGGCCATTGAATTGGAGAGACCAAATGGAGGTACTTTCAAAGTAAATGGCCAAAGAGTCAAGCCATACCTGGAAAAGAGATCAAGATGGTTGAAGAATGGGATATTAGGAAGTTTCAGTACTCATGATAGATATGTTGTACCGCGACAATAAATCAGGCGCTGCTTGGGAGAAAACCCAAGGTGGACCATGGCTCTTAGGCATCGAGGTATTTTTTGACCCCTACTTATTTTATTTTTTCTTGATTTGGTGCATTCTTGACAATGCACAATTTTTTCAATGGGGTGTGGGTAGTTATGGGCCTCAGTGAAGTATAAGTAGCTTATGGTCCATAACTACCCCAAATTTTGATCCCAAGGTTTTCTTGCTTGTGTTCTTTTTCCTCATGGGTATTTAAGTTTTGTTGAACTGGTACGTTTAGGATGTTTAGATAATATATGTATCATGTAGTACTAGTACTTATGGCATATAGCCTATTTTTATATTATGTTTTGAAAATTGGCACCCACATAAAATTTTGATTAGTAGTTAAATGGCAACCATGCATGTTTGGGTGTTTAGCTATATTTGTTCTGATAAGTAAGGGTAATTGAGACATGAAGCATGATCTGTGAGTTTCTTTTTGATAACGCGTGCAATATCATGTGAGTGTGAGCTTATTTTACTAGGTTCATGCATTTTTGTGCTAATTCAGAACTTGCCCTGTTACTCTAAGTTAGATTGTAGATTAAACGGATTAGGAAAGGATCTTAGACCTTTGTTCTTTAATTAGTCCACTTTAGCCTAAAAATGACCAACCAAATGATGTTTTATCCCTTGTTCTAAATATTTGAGTCTTATATGTACCAAGTCTTTCTTAAGACCTAATTAGCCTAACCTTGTCTAATAATAAACCTTGAAATTGGCTATGGTCTGTCCTTGAGCATTGTGAACCTTGATTGAGGCAAAAAGCCTAAGTTGAGGGTGGCTACCAAAAGTGGCCTTGGCTCGGGGAATAGATGTTGTGGCTACCAAAAACAAGCTAAAACCCTAAGTTGAGGGTGGTCGGTATAGGGGTAAAATCATAAAAATAAGGTGGTGAATTAAAAATGAGGAGCAAAAGAAGAAAATCATGTACCGAGTGTAAGAAAAAGAAAAAAAACTTACATTGAGCGTGAAAATCAAAATAAAGTGTAAAATGAGGCAAAAGCTGAAAAATAAGAAGAAAATACTCGAAAAAGCTTGAATGTAGAAAAGGGGAGAATGAGGTGAAACTATCAGAGTTAGTGAGGTGAAAGCGATGAAAAGTGTAGTTTAAGGATGGCTTTAGCCACTATTTGTCAAAAATGTCATACCAAAGCCCCCTGTGCATACGGTACAAGCCTAGAAAGTCTTAAAGTGATCTTAGTCTAGTTAGTTAAAAATCTGAGTCGTGAGTATAGGGGCAAGCCTATTGTATTAGTCATTATGCATAAACATCTTTTGTGAGAGTGAGTGTGTTTGCATAGTCCCAAAGTTGAATTTGTAATCACCATTGAGTGTCAAAATGGGACTTATTTCTGTGAGGGCACTTGCATTGCATTTTTAGCTTTTGACATGTACAGTGATTGTGGACTATTGATATTCCCTTGCTTGTCATAGTTGTCTTGCCAAATGCACCAGTGAGTTTTGGTTTGTAAAATAGTTATCTGATCTTGTTTTGAAAGTTTGGTGTGGGTACCTGAGTTTGAACTATATGTGATGTATGCCATTGTGTTAAGATCTGTGTGTTACTGTATTGTCTATACAGATTGAGTCATCACTCGAGGACAAGCAACAATTTTAAGTTGAGGGTGTTGATGAGCAGTCAAAATACAACATATTTGATGCTTAAAACTTATAATTTTGTGTGTTCTCAATGGCACATTTATTGTTTTTATGTTTTTTTGTGATTAGTTTTACAGGAAAGCAGGTTGGCATGACTTTGGGGCAAAATTTCATACTTTTTTGGTTTTTGGTGACTTATGAAAATCTCTGCGGATCGTAGAGCATTCTACGATTCATAAAGGAGGATTTCGTGACAAATTCCAATGAAGTATGATTTCTCAAGTTCAGCTATATGAGACCTCTATACGAGTCCTAGATCAGTCTACGAGTCATATAGAGAGGTTTCGTAAAGATTTCCAATGAAGGATTAGTTGATGCAGATGAAGTCTCTAGGAGTGCAATAAGAGTCATGAATTAGTCTATGACTCGTAATCTGTGAAAGTGAAATTCAAGATTCAAGAAGCTGAATATGAGACCCCGATTACAACGTGTCGTGAATTAGTCTATGACTCTTAATTTGTGAAAGTGAAATTCAAGATTCAAGAAGCTGAATATGAGACCCCGATTACAACGTGTAAATCACTTTACAAGTCATAAGGATCTGTAATAGAAAGTCGTCGATCAGTTTTTCTATTTTTTTAGAACTTAAATTTAATTACTATAAATAATACTTTTAGGTCATTTTTAGCGATGTATAATATAGAACGTCATTAGAAAGTACTTTTTAGGATTTTGTACGTAGAGACTTCAATTTTGGAGGAGAATACACTTATGAATTAATTGGATCTTCAAATCTTGTGATTGTCAATTAATTTTGGATTTGCTTATTCTTCAATTCAATTGGGTAAGTGTTTAATTATATTTTCTCAATTCCTAATTTCTTCATCTACCCATAGCATGAGTAGCTAAATTCACAACTTGAGGTTGTGGGAACCATGAAGATCTAACCAAATAAACCAGGATAATATGCAATTTTTGGAATGGGTATTTGCATGTATTAATCATTTAGGTATTTGCATGTATTAATCATATATTCTCTTCGTTTTGCATGTTTTCTAGCAGTGGCCAATATTAAAACTTGCCTAATGTTACCTTCCCGATCTAGGTGGTAATGAATAGAAAAAGAGATTGATTAACAGGATTCAGTGATGTGTTCTCATCTAATCAACTGAACTAGACCAACAAAAGGTTGAGTAGGACAATGGGTAATGGTTAGTATTGCACATTATGGAGATGGGCCAAGTCATATAGTGAAATTCGCCCTTTACTTTTGACAAAAGAGCTTGGTGAACTTAAATTACTGTCCGGTATGCTATACTCTAGTCAAAAATTGGGTTACCGGGGGACATTGAGTTGGTGAATCATAGGGAACACAATGCCCAAGTTTCTCTACATTATTGATTGTCTCTTGTGATAGATAGTTTAGTTTGTTTTCTTGTTGAACATTGCAAACCCCCTTCGGGAATTAAGTTGTTAATTACTTGAATTGCATATTAGTGAATTTGTTGGGAGCCTTTGTATTCTCTGTGGGATTCGACCCTAACCTTGGTTAGGTTTTATATTTGACAACGACTATTTTATCTTCAAAAAAGAGGTGTAACTTGAGCATGATCAGTGACTGTTCTTATCCGCAAATGGGGGCACTATACCGTTATCACACTGTTCTAGGAAACTTTCAGCCTTCCGCGAATGCATATAACTTGTCGTGAATATGAAGGCTTGGTATTCCTTGAACTTTGTGAATGCGCTAGAGTGATTGCAAACGCAGAATGCAATATGTCACCGCTTAAATGTAGCAATACTTCACTGCTTAATCCAAACTATATTCAGTTGATTTTCTTTCCTAAATCCATTACTTTTAACATAAATAAGATGCTCTTGTCATGTGGTTTTAATGGTAGGTCAATTAGGTGAAGACGGATTTGAACAACACACACTTCACGAGCTTAAATCCTATTGGAGATGAGGGAAGAAGACCAAAGCTCTAGGATTTAATGTATTGTGTGAAGGATCTGCGTGGAGTCAATCGCAACATGGCAGCCAAACTCTATGTTAATGCCTTGAAAACCAACTGTGGAGAGGAGATTCGGGTTAGAGTACCAAGTGATCATCTCGGGGAGTCCCTTGTCTCTTTTTTTACTTTGTGTGTAGTATTGTGAGGTCATAGTATAGTTATAGTTGAGGGTACTCCTATGATTTGAATGAATTTTAGTTGGTTATTTTAACTATGGCATTCCCTTTATGGGCTTGTATATATTGTGTTTAGGTTTAGCCATTTTAGTAGATTAGGTAGCTTCTTATTTTTCTTTTCAAGGTGTGTATAATCGATGATTCCCTATGATGGATTGAGTGACGACATTCTTAAGGGCAAATCATCGATTGGGTATGTGAGTATGTGTGTAGAATATAGTCTTTGGTGAAGTCTGAATAGTATGGGGCAGAGTGTTGGCCCATTAAAATCGCATATGTACAGAAGATGCATGTTGCAGAGATGAGAATGTTGAGATGGATGTGTGGCGGCACCAGAAGGGACAGGCTTAGGAATGCGATTATCCGGAAAAAGCTAGAGGTGGCCCCGGTGGTAGAAAAAATGAGGGAAGCGAGATTGCGATGGTATGGACATGTGCAGAGAAGGAGTGTCGATGCCCCTGTTAGGAGGTGTGAGAAGCTGGCTGTGGAAGCTTCTCGGAGGGGTAGAGGTAGACCGAAGAAGAACTGGGGGGAAGTGATAAGACATGATATGGCGGAACTTGATCTCACTGAGGACATGACCCTAGATAGAAAGAAATAGAGTGTGTGTATTAGAAGTATGGGTTAATTGGTAGAGTTAGGTGGATGCTTGGTTTCGGTGTATAGTAGTTGTATCTTCTCTTTGTTCCCTTCACCTCTGTTTTTTTCACCTCTGTTTTTGTCACCTCTGTTTTTGTCATATCTAGTTCATTTCTGCTTATGGGTTTCGAGATGAGGGTCACAGGAAACAGCCTCTCTACTTCTCTGAGGTAGCGGTAAGGTCTGCGTACATTATACCCTCCCCAGACCCCACTTGTGGAATTTTAACTGGGTATGTTGTTGTTTGTTGTTTTGTGAAGTCTGAATAGCCATTCACTTTAGTTGGAGCTATACATTGGGATTGCGACTTGTTTGGTACTAACATATTTAGTTAAGTATTGTGGATTGTGGAAATATGTACCCCTCCAATTTTTGAAAGTCAAATGGTTTTGGGATGATTTAGAGACAACACTTTGACTCTTTTTATGACTTACTTGCTAGATGGATATATTTGAAAAATGAGTCCCTTATGCCTTACTTGAGAGCTATATTGATCGCTTCTTATTTAATTAGCATGTCATGTGTGATGTGAGTATTTATTTTGTTCCTTGTGTGTACTTGTGTCACCTAGAACTTGCCTTATTAGTCTTGAGATATTGGTCTTGATAGACTTTGGATGGAAAATGATCTTAGGCATTCTTTGAATTGAATTGAGTCCACTTAGCCTAAATAGCCACCAAATGTATTAATTTTATCCCTAGTGTCCCTTTGAGCCTAATCCTTTCTATTGGCAATCTTAATTACAAACCTTGTATCTTTTTGAAAAGATATCCCTCTTTTGAACCTTTATCCCTCCTTAAGTTTTGCCAGTTTGTGACAATTGAGGCTTTAAGCCTAAGTTGGGGGTGATGTAGGAGAAAAAAAGGAAGGATGTCCACCACCGGGGGCTTGTGAAAAAAAAAAGAAAAAGAAAATGAATGGAGGAATAAAAAGAAAAGAAAAGGAGTGCTTTCAAAATGAGAAAAAATGAAGAAAAAGTGCTTGAGTGAAACAAATCCTCCAAAATGTTGAAAAATAGTTGCAAGAGGGGCACCTAAATGAAAAAGAAGGGTTAAATGCGGATTGATGTAGGATGCGAAAAAGAGAAAAAGTGGAAAAGCTGAAAAAAAAAATGAATGTTGCATGTGGGACTTAAGGAGGGTTAGTAACTATTGTCCAAATTTTATCCAACCCTACCCTTTAGCCTGCATTACAAGCCTAAAAAGCCCTTTGAGATTCCCAACCAAGTGAAATTGAGCCAATGTTGAATGAAAATAAAGGCAAGCCTATGGTGTGACATTTGTGTATACAAGATGTTCTTTTATTGAGTGTGGGTGCTTGAGTCCTTGTCCTTTGTTCATTGTACATACTTGTGTGTGTTTTGGGGACTTCTTTCTTTTTGTGAGGACATGCAAATTGACATGGATTGGTTATATGAATGCTTCCCTAATTTTGGGTCAAGTGGAACTTATTAGTTGACTAGGAGTTTGAGTCACTCCTTGAGAATTTATATTGGCACTTGGTCATCCCTAGAAGTGTGCTTTGAATTGAAAAAGGTGCTTTTGAAATGTAAGGGAGTTACATTAGGATTGTGATGATTATGATTTTGATTGTTGTAAAAGTGAATTGGGATTGTGTGCTTAATTGCTAGCCTACCGAGTTTGGTTTATTTTACCTGAGGACAAGCAAAGTCTTAAGTTATGGGTGTTGATGAGTACATGACTTGCACTCATTTCTTGCTCTTTTCTTATGATTTTGTGTTGTTAATCCTATAACTTGAGGCTAATTATTCTTTCAATGGTATATGTTACAGGTACTTATAGTTTAGATTTGGTTTTGCTAAGGATAATTAAAGATTGGAGCTAAATTGGAGCCAAAAGGAGCTTAAATGCACAAAATAGTACCTAGCAACACATCCACTCTGTGAACACGGAGCTATGACATGCAGAGAATCGTGAACACGCTAGACTTAGGCGAGAAAGCAGAGCATAAGGAGACACAACTTCTGTGATCATGAAATGCAGAGCGCGATCATAGAAAGTTGCAAAGACCAGCGTCGGGGCAGTTCTAGAATTTCATCATTTTCAGTTCCAAAATCACACATACACGCACTCCCAACTCTCATTCTTGATAACACATGATGCAGAGAAGAACATCTATACATTTTTGAAGAAGAAATACACACCTTAGTGTAGATTTTAGTTTAGGGTGAGGATTTGGAGCAAGTTTTCTACAAATTCTTGAGTGGATTGAAAAGTGTGGGCATCACTTGTATTTATCTTTCACTAGTTATTTGTTACCTTGTTCTTGAATGCTAAATTTGTATATTTAACTTAATCTTGGTTGTTGAATTATATGTGGTCTTGATTATTTCTCTTGCTTTCATGCTTAGTTGATTATTTACTTGCAAAATCAAGAGGGTTTCTCCCAGATTGCTCTAATTGCTTGAATTGATTTATAGGTTCATGATTATCTTTTTGTATAAATTAGATTTAAAGTAGCTACTTAAATCTGGATTAGTTATTCAATTATTATTCTAGAAGATCTAGCTGAGGGGGAAAGATTGTATGATAGTCATGGGTTTATAAGTTGAGATTCTCATAAGGGACTTAACGACTAAGGTTTTGGGAGTTTTATTTTGTGGTGCTCAAGAAAAGCATGTCTTTGAGTGGCTCGCGTAAGAGGTGATAGTTGGCTTTTGCGAAACATCACTTTCCTAGCAAGGATGATTATAAGCAACCTAACCTACCCATAGGATTTATTTGATGCTAAGTGTGATGGATCGATTGAGTTTTGTTTGATTCCTATATCCCTTATTCTTGCTCCCTTGCTTGACCAATCCTTACCCAATTATTTTTAGGAAAAGTTGTTAACATAGTTTCCCCCCAATTTTGTTAGAATTCTTGCTTGATACTCACCTATCAAGTCAAGAATTAGTAGTCATAGGTCTTTGCTCTATTCATTCGCCGACACTATGAGATTTGACCTTAACCTCTAAAATTGGATAATATGCTGATGACCACCGCCCCTGTTTCCTTTGAGTAGCCGAGTTGAGTGACATTAACTACCTTCATCCACCTCTCGATGACTAGCTTGGATTGTGAAAGTTGTTGTGGTGAGTCCTGTCATCCAAGGACAAGCCACATTTTACCTACCTACTATGTTGCTTCCACTTATGTTTTATTTATTTTAAGGGTGAGCCCAGGACATATCTTGGCCCCCGTCCTATTCTATAACTTAGAGGCATTATTTGATAACATATAGAATCTTGTACGGATTTATGTTAAATCTTCTTATTTGGAGATTTTGATTATGACTATCTATTGAATATTGATACTATGATGATCTACTTATGATAAGATGTGGAAATGTGGGAAATCCTAAGTCCTATTCTATCCCCATAGCATAAGTCATACTTACTCGCCCCTTAGTTCTTATGTGTTATGTGCTATGTGCATCATGCTAATCCCTATCCCAATGACATCCCCTTAGCGTGAGTCATACTTTCTTGTACTTTATAACTATGTGTTTACTACTTCATTATATGTTTCTGAACTGATGATGTGAACATGGGTACTTTGAGGCTTGTTTAGGGACTCTCAGTTTCTCATGGAAACTCGCCATGTCACTCCTAGACCCTAGGTCTGAGTCATGACAAGCTTGGTATCATAGCACTAGGTTCATAAATGATCCTCAGAGTCCAACATGCCACGTGGAGTAGAGTCCTATTCATAGGTGTGAAGTGCACCATATCTACGAGTGGGAGGCTATGATAGCGTTCTAGGAATTGTCTCGTTTCTTCATTTCTTATGTCATACTTGGACCGTGACCTAAGAATACCTAACCCTTATGATGTCTTTGCTACCTTAAAGAAGATACCTCCATGAAGAGTTCCTCTACTAAGACAGGCCCCGGTTAATAAGGATCGAGTCCTTCAAGAGCCTATGAGAAGCCGATCACTTATGGTGAATTCTACACTGCTATTGTCATTCTTGCCTAAGTGATGACCAACCAGGCGAGGAAAACTAATACTCCTCCTCATGCTCCTACTCTTGTTGTTAGTGTGGGAGATTTTACCCAAATGAATCCTCTGGAGTTTTTTGGATTAAAAGCTGATGAGGATGCTCAAGACTTCATTAATGAACTCTCTACGTTGTTGGCCATTATGGGAGTAATTTCATAGGAGAAATCTGAGCTAGCTACTTATCAATTGAAAGATGTGGCTCAAGTATTGTCACGCCCCAAGTCCCGTTAGGGCGAACTGGCACCCGTTGCCGATAAGGCCCAGGAGAACCAACCTGTAACTATGCGTAGGGGTTCTACCTTTAGCATACCTTGAAGTAGATAAACAGTGATAATAAGGCAAAAGGAAATGCATATAACTAGGTCGTTGGGGCCACGGTGTCTAAAGTACGAGACATGACTTCACTTTTACTTTACATAGTCTACAAAGCCTCT
>JAABOM020106149.1:0-25266 GCA_011800125.2 Solanum clarkiae
TGGAAAATATAGACTCATAAAGATAATTAAATATGAATCATAAATGACTTTGTAAAGAGTGTAGTTTAATTTTTTTTTAAAAAGATTACTTTTATTAAAGGGAAGGGTAATATTGGAACAATTTTTAAACATCTATCTTGAAATTTGAACAATTCAAATAATTTGAACACTAAAAAAAGCTCTAAAAATTTAGTTATATTGAGACAGAGAGAGTAGTAAACTTCAATTGAACAAGCACATAAACTTCAAGTTCTAAATTATATTCAACTTAAAGTTCACATCTACTTAAAATTCAATTTTTATCCTAAAATATAATAATTCAAGATTCAAAAATACATAAGTAAGATTATTCTAAGTATAACTCCTAAACTTCACTTTAATAAGTACATAAACTTCGACTTCTAAATTATATTCAACTTAAAGTTCATAACTACTTAAAATTTATTTTTTATCCTAAAATACAATAATTCAAGTTTTAAAAGTGCATAAGTACAATTATTCTAAGTATATTAAAAAATAATATATACAACAATTAAAAATATTTACCTTTTCTGATTAGCTTGACGGGTCGATGGGCTAATCTTGATGGGTTGAATATGTCCTACAATGATGCAAAAATTTTAAAGTTCAATATTTATACATGGAAGTTTGATTTATACTCTAATTCAAAATACCTAATTTAAACTACAATACAAGAATCTACATTCACAAATTCACACTTAACTTTTCAAACCAATAATGTCAATAACTTATATTACACTTGAATTCCAACTAACAAAACCAAAATCACAAACTAATTTAAAACACATTTCAAGCTAAAATCCAAAAATACTTATTCACAAATTTAAACTACACTTAAATTTATAGTCTAATTCAAAATATCTAATTTAAACTACAATCCAAAAATTTACATTCATAAATTTACACTTAAATATTCAAACCACCAATGTCAATAACTTCAAATACACTTTAATTCTAACTAACAAAACCCAAATCACTAACTAATTCAAAACTCATTTCAAGCTAAAATCCAAAAATATTCATTCACAAATTTAAACTACTATCAAATATATAGTCTAATTCAAAATACCCAATTTAAACTACACTCCAAAAATCTACATTCACAAATTCACACTTAAATATTCAAACCAACAATATCAATAACTTCAAATATACTTTAATTCTAACTAACAAAACCCAAATCACAAACTAATTCAAAACCCACTTCAAGCTAAATTCCAAAAATACTCATTCACAAATTGCTGCTTCAATACACTTTCCAATAATAATAATCACTTCAAATACACACATTAATTCAAACTAACAAAACCCCCAAATCACAAACTAATTCAAAATTCAAAATTTAAACTAAACCCTAAAATCAAAACATAAACTTTCTTCACTAATTCACAATTATTATTACAATATAATAATGACAACAACATATATAAACAAAATTAACAAAAAATTCAAGATTTTATAATTTGAAAAAATAAAAAAAATCTAAATCATGCCTAAAAAATTAAAAGAGGAGAAAAAGAGAAGAGAGAGGGAGACTTACCTGCGCCGGACTTCGGGGTGACGGGTGGAAGGGTGGAGGAGATGGCGGCAGGGCTGGGGCGACGAAAGTAGAGCCAATGAGGGTTTTTAGAGTGAGAGGCAGGTGAGGAGTTTTTTTATTTTAGGTTTAGAAAATGAGTGAAAATGGGGTATTTGGGGGTAATATTCGATTAGGGGGCAATGGACGGCGTCCCCATGTCCGTCGCCCCTTTTTAAAAATTATTTATTTAATTTAATTAATAACTAATTGTTAAAAAAATAAAAAGCGACGGACAATACCATGTTGTCTGTTGCATTCTTTAATTAAAATTTTTTTGTTAAAATTCATATAATTAAATTAATTAAAGATTTAATTTTTTCAAAACATTAAGTGATGGACTGCGTGACTGTGTCTGTGGTAATTTCTAAAAAAAAATTAAAATCAATAAAATTCAAAAGAAATTTTTGCGAAAAAAAAAGCGATGGACATATTGTTGCAGTCCGTCATTTTTCGTAATTAAATTATTTTTAAAAAAAGAAACCAAGAAAGCGACGGACAACGTCCCTGAGTCCATCGCTTTTTGGAGCAACGCAGTCCGTCGCTTTTTCTCGATCATTTTTCGTGCAGTTTTTAGTAGTGGATGTTGTATCATCAGAGTGCTCATAGTGATAGTTGTCAGTTAGATAAACTCCTCAAGTTAAAATATGCTATTTACAGATATTTGAGTACTTGCATTTATACATTATAATAGTTTGCTTGAAGCATATTATTTTTACATAATTGAGTACTTATTATGCATTAAAACAGACAATTCACTTATAGTGCATTGCTCCTGTTATTGGGCTATTTTTTGAGTTAAGTTTTAATTAAGTATTTTTTTCTTTGAATTCTTATTTTGGCCATTTTACATGCTCATACATTCCATATACTGGCTTTCTTTGGATTTGTATCATTTCATGATGCAGATAAAGGTGACTGAGTTCCTCAGTAGACATTATCGACGATTCAGATCTCTACCCAGTTGTTGGTGAGGCCTCTTTGCAGTCAGGGAAATTGGATGTCATTACTTTAGTTTTATTTATTTTTATTTAGTTGTGGTAGTCGTGTCCTATCATGGTACCTATATCAGAAATAGTATTCCAGAGGCTAGACTAGTTTGGCATTATTTAGTTTCTTTTTATTTGGAGTTAAGATTTTGTACTACTAAATGTTTGGTATTGATTTTCTTTAAAGATTGAGTTCTATTATTACTAAGCCCATCCTACCTTATATGATATTTGAGTATTTTGTTGAGTAAGTAACAAGCCAAGTGGTTCGTTAGGGGCTAAAAATTATTTTCGAGTTTCAGCCACGTCTAGAGTGTAGACTCGGGGCATGACAGGTCCACAAGTTAACTTGAAACCATGTAATTTGAATAAATTCATGTCTAATCATGAAGAACAAGATCAATTGAAATCATAGTTAAGGAAACGCATATTAAATTTCATGAACCCAAGATAGGATTTGAGAGAAATTGCATGTAAAACCTTGAAATTTATCTATTTAATATAAATTCATGAATAATTCATGCAATACATTACTAATTAAATCATAATCAAAAAGACACATAATCACTATCCTGAACCCTAGATCATGTTGTAATGACCTGATCGATCCTTTTTGGCATTATCTATAAAAAATATTATTTTACCCTTTCATAAGTTGCTTTGGACCTATTTTGAACTATTTATGTGGTTGAAACTGAAGTCCTGTGTTTTCAAAGTTGAAAATATGAGTCTTGGCATTTTTGGAAGATTAAAATGTTGAAAAGTGAGTTTTTTTGTCATTCTAAGTTCCAGGTCCCAGATCGGAGATCTATCAATTCCATTAGCTCCGGAACGTTGAAACTAATCTATGAGAAGTTATACAACTGATTCAAAGTTAAAATGAAGTTTTTAGGCCCAAAGTTGTGTTTTTAGTTGTTTTTGAAACCAAAGTTTGACTTTGGTTGACATTTAGAGTTCGGAAGCTCGGATCAAAATTTCAACAGTCCCAATAGTTCTGGATGGTAGAACTAAAGCTAGAAATAGTCTCGCCATAATTTTTGGACTTGCCGAGGGAAATTTTGGTATGTTGAATTTTAAACTAGTTTATACGAGTTGCATTGGTGAATGTGGTGAGGAGGCCTTGAAATCATTTTTTGATGATTTCGTTAAGTCTAGATCGCTATTTCTAGTATGAATATATATTTGGTTTGTGAATTTCTTATTTCAGATGAGTTTCTAATGCCCATTCCGAGTTTTTGTTAAATCTATGTATTGTTAGTGCAAGTTTCTGGTGCAGCCCTTATTTACTCTCCGCGTTTATACTTAAGGGTCCAAGTTCACGGAGGTATACCAGGTGCCACTCTGCATTCGCGGTCCAGATCTCTGCATTCGCAGAGGTCAGTGATGCCCAACCTCCACATTCTCCGTGTTTGGGGAGCATAATTGTTCCCCAACCCTCCGTGTTTGCGAACCCCCAACTGCATTCGCGGAGTGCATTTATGACTGAAACATGTTAAATTTGTAAGTCATCATTTTTACTTTATTTTGAATCTTTTCAAGCTTTTTGGGCGATTTTTGAAAGAGGTTTTCAAAGATTTGTTTTAGGTAAGTGTTTCTAAGATCATTTCAATTATTTTTCGTGACTCTTATGATTTTTTTTTCTTGAATTTCATGATTTTGAATATTTAAAATTGGGAATTTTTACTCTACGATTTCAAAACTTTAAATGATGATTTCTCCTTCGATTTGAACTAAAATTTTAGTGGATTTTCACCAAAAAACTCTATTTTTTATGTAGAACATGATTATAAAGTCATTTTACAAATTTAAAAACTTCAAATTTTAGTCCTAATTTTGACTTTTTTTCCTTAAGCTTAATTCGAGCCAATATAGGTATCAAAATTCATCTCTTGACATGTAGTATCTATTTTTGGTAGCGATTGATCGATTTAAAGATCGTTTAGAGGATTGAGTTGATTGAAAGCTTGTCCGGGTATGATATGATTTGGTATTAAGGTAGGTTCGGCTAACCATTATGGGATCGGGTTTGAGTTATTGGACATGTTATGTGGTTATAAGATCTAGAATAAATCATGAGTAAATAGGTTGACAGAATTGTGGTGTGAATGTGATCCTGGTTATGCCCAAAATTGTGTACATTGTGATTCTATTGATAATCTGAGATGAAACCTTGTGGATTGAGATCATGTGGGATGTTATTGTGATTTTGAGGCATGTGATACTATTTGGGGAATCTTGTGGCTACTTGATGGCTTATGAGAGTCTTTTGATAATCATATGTACAATTTGGGGACGAGTGAGGTCTGATATCATTGTTATACTTGATTCTTGGGCATAATTGTGATGTGTATATATTGTGGGGACTAGTGAGGTCCAATATTGCTGTCATACCTAATCATTGATATGATTTAGACTATATGAGATGTTATGATAGATTGTGACACTGGTTGTGGCACTGGATTTTACTCTCAATAATTATGTGAGACTTATGTCATATTACTCTTATCATGATGTTATTATATTTATGTACATATCTGGATTGGTACCATTGACTTGCATTTATTTCATGATGCATTGTATCATCCCTTGACCCGGGTAGGAGGCAAGTGTAATATGCTCCACATTTGTACTACTCCTTGACCGGGCAAAATGCAACAGTGAGATTCATACTTTAAAAATCCCTTGACCATGAGCAGGTGGCAATGATGAAACACTGTGACACTTCTTGATCACAGGCATGTGATAAGGTTGAGATATTATGATACCCTTTGACCACGGGTAGGTGGCAAGGTTAAAAGACACTTGGTGTATGATTTGATGAGACTTCATGTAGTGTATTCATATCTCTTATTATGTTGTACCACCGGTTATGTTAGATATCTTATCTTCCCTTATGTATATTTTATTGTGCACTAACCTTTTTGGATGCATATGCTAGGATTCTTTATTGTTACATATTTGATCAATTTCTCTTACCCAGTCGGTTGAACCTAGTAGATATACTTCATTGTGCTCACCCCTACTTTATTTGCTCCCTACAGATCGAGCACAGGGACCGTATAGGTTGGCTGATTCACTCTAGCAATGCATTTAACCAACTATCCAGATCTTAGAGGTGAGGCTCAGATTTCGAGTCGTCGTGAATCTTTGAACTTTCCTTTACTGTTTTCTTTTAGACATTGTATCAGACATTATTAGCTTTTTATTTCTTGTCGAGATTGTTATATTTACTCATCTGCACTAATTTAGATGTTGTTGTACTCATGACTCTAGGTTTTTAGATTTTTATGGTTATATTATGGTTGTTTCTGCTTTACCTTATTCTTCTTTAGTCGCAATCAGATTTTGGGTCATGACACATGTTGAGAAGAACTTGATAAAAAAATAATGGAAATTGTGCAATTAAAGCCAATTTATATATGATTTGATCAATAATTCATGAAATAAATCATAATTTGTGGAATTCAATGGTAGATCACAAAATTCATAAATTGTGATATTGAAAATTCATGAAAAAAGATGGAAGTTATTTGGGTTCCACTGATGAAAGAATTTCATGGATGAATATCTATATACCTTGAGCGAGAATCTTGAAGAAAGTGTAGAAATTGATGGATAAATTTGAAGAACCCTCGCTTGGCATAAAGCTTTGGAGAAACTTCGAAATACAGAATTTCTAAATTGGGAATGAAAATTTAGAAAATGAGGAAAATTAGTAGATAAAAAGAACCCTTAAATCCTACTTAAAATACCTAAAACAACATAGTATAGGAGTCATGATTGATCAAAAGTCTAAAATAGCCTTCATTAAGAAAAAATATATTGGACAAATTTTTTAAAACCCTTCATATACTTCGGAATGCCCCATAATCGTAATTTTCATATATCTCAGAATCCGTGTGTGATTTCGAAAATTTGACTTCATATTCTTAATTGGGGGGAAAATTGAGTTGGAAATGGGTATCCCGAATTTTAGAAGACCTGTAGCAAAAAATAATTTTCGCTAATTTTTGAATTCCAGTGGTTATTCGCACCTAGGCTGTGACGTGCCTGGGGCGCGGACTAGTATAAGTTGGCCTGCGAGTTGGGTCTGTGTCGCGCCAGGGACCCTGATCACGGTAAGTTTCCTTATTATTCGCATTTCATCCAAGAGCATAGGGGTAATAGCCCCATACCCATTAAAATGTGAAATGTTTCATACTTAGCCATTTTTCAACTCTATAACTCACAATAGCCTCTCAAAAACCTCTCTAAGACTTTAACAAATCTCTCATACAAATTCAAGGATTTCAAGCTCAATTTTGGAACTCAAGAACCCATCTCAAGTTCATTCCAAGAAATTCAAAGTTTAAGGTATGTGGGTCTTTATCCATGGGTCCTTTCACCCATGGAGCCCTACCTTTCCTTTTTATGAAAATTGTATGATTTCAACTTGTATTACATATGGGTATCCCTTATTATGAAATATGAGCATAAATTATGTTGGGGTTTTATCAAGTATTGATTGATTATGCATGAATATATATTTCAAGCTTATTCCATGAATTGATTTTATCTATTGAGAATATGCATGATTTGAGCTATAAAACTATGAACTATTATGAGCTTTGTTATGGATTTCAAGATACTCTAAATGAGGGTTTTACTATAATATTGGTAGGTTGATTTGCATTGAGTTTACTCATCTTGCTTTACTCTTAAATAGCATGATTTTGAACAAGTATCATGAACCCACCATGTGTTTGATAAAATTACATGACAAGAATTATCAAGTTATTGATGATCTAATACATGATTTATAAGTTAAGTGATTTTGTGATGATTAAGGTCTTTCAAGCATGTATTGAATTCATGAAAAGTATCTATAATTTTACAAGTATCAATTGAGACTTATTTCAAGATTTTAACCTCTTGTGAGCCATTCATGTCAAGGCAAGAGATCATGTATGATTATTATTACTCTCATGTTCAAGTTAGGATCACTAGTACAGGTCAAGCATGTTAAAGAGCTACTCATGTCATGTTATCATGTCTCTTACAAGTCACTCATGTTATTATTAAAGTATGATTATTTCATGTATTCTATGGGATTAAACTTAGCACCGATTGAGGCTTAAGATGGGGGCTCGACTCAAGGGGTCCTTATATAAAGTCTTTAGTCTCTAAACTATGTGCCACCACAGGATTGTATATTATGCTCTTGCCATACTAGTGGGTCCATCTAGTTCATATTATCATGTTTGATTTTCCTTGGCAAGTAGACGATATTTCACTGGGAGTGTCATGCCCGGTCGCCTGTACCAAGGGAATGTTATGCCTTGGATTCCAAGTTGTCGCTGCTTGGTCTATGTCGGTTGAGGTATCTTCTCACATATGTGTGGTATATTATGCAAGTTAAATGATTTGCAAGCATGTTTATTACAAGTATTGATCATGCATGCCGTATTAAGATTATATGTCTATTGATTATGATTATGCATTTTGAATATATTGGCTTATGTCTTTTTTACATTGCACCCCGCATACTTAGTACATTCAAAAGTACTAACGCATACTCTATGCTAACATGATATTACCATGTAGGGACCGGAGTGCCTTTTGATCATCCTTCTCCACGTGGCTAGTCCGGTACATTGAAGGAAGCTTTGGTGAGTCCTCAGCTCCGAGTACAATATCAATGTTACTCATGCTATGTTGAGACTTCTTTTATGTCGAACACTTGTTACCATGAGGGTGAGCCCCGAAATTGTCTTGACCCCCGCTCCATTCTAAAGTAGAGGTGTTTTTGGATGCTAAGCTTGTATATGTCTTTCAGCTTGACTCTTATGTTTTTATGTTTATGGAAGACTTCTCTTAGTCCCGCTTCCCTTTTTATACTTGACTCTTGTTGATGTTTATTTTCATTTTCGCAACTAAGGATGTGTACAAGATATGCTAAAAGGCTAGTTTGGGTTATCTTCGGATATCCTATTCGTCGTGTCACGTCTAGGCCCTAAGCTTGAGTCGTGATAACCTTGGTATCAGAGCACTAGGTTGTTAATGGTCTTCGAAAATCCAATACACCACGTCGATTAGATTCTTATTCATAGTTGTGATTCAAGCCACAACTATGAATAGGAGGCTATGAGGCGTTTTAGGAAATGTTCCACTTCTTCATGATCTATGTCATGCTTAAGATGTAAGGATAGGTCTTTTTCCCCTAACGAGTGATCTTTGCTATTTTAGATCATGCCGCTACAAAGAGGAAGACTAAGGAGAGCCCGTACACCCGAGGATCAACCGACTCCTCCCGCTTCTCAAGCTCCTCAAGATGGAGGGGTAGCCCAAGATGAGTTCTTGGATTCCATCACAATGTTGGCCCTTGCTATGAACAACCAAATGAACCAAGGGACCCAAGCTCCTCATGCTCCTACTCCGACCTCAAAGGTGGGGGATTTAACAAGAATGAACCCTCCGGAGTTTTATGGGTCCAAGGCGGAGGAAGATCCTCAAGAGTTCATTGATGAGGTGTATAAAGTTCTATTTATCATGGAGTTAAATTTAGAGTAGAAGGCGAAATTAGCAGCCCACCAACTCAAAGGTTTGGCCTAAATTTTGTTCACTCAATGGAAATTGGAGAGGAGAAATGATGATGTTATTCCTTGGGAGGAGTTCAAAGCCGCCTTCCTCAACTGCTTCTTCCCTATCGAGTTAAGAGAGGCTAAGACAATGGATTTTATGAACCTCAAGCAAAGTTCCATGAGTGTGAGGGAGTATTCCCTCAAGTTCAACAAGCTTTCCAAGTATGCTCCTCATTTGGTTGTCAATCCATGATCAAGGATGAACAAGTTTGTGCCGCGAGTGCCCGACTTGGTGAATGAAGTGTGTCATACCACAATGCTTGTAAGCGATATGAATTTGTCTCAGCTCATGATATATGCCGAACAACTTGAGTGGGGAAAAGCTTAGAAAGTGGAGCAGTTGGGATTCCAAGAGGGTTCGGTTTGAAGGTGGTTTCCAAGGTTCTAAGGGTGACCAGTTTCATCAAGGTCACAGGTTCCCAGGCAAAGGGTCCTCTAATGTTCCTAATAAGAGCTTTTCCAATGATGGGGTGTCAAACCCAAGATTCCAAGGTGGCAATGGTGGGATGACCCATCCCAGGTGCAAAAAGTGTGAAAGAAACCATGGTGGTCCATGTTTGAAAAATTCTGATGCTTGCTTTGGTTGTGGTGAGAAGGGTCACAAGGTTATTGATTGTCGTTATGCTCAAAACAAGTGTAAAGATGGTTGTCCTCAAGGCCAGGGTTCTAATGTGGGTCAAAGGGCAAAAGGAGGCTAACAATGGGGTGCTCCAAGGCAAAATAGGTTCTATACTCTCCAAGGAAGGCAAAGAGTGGATGAGGTGCCCGATGTTGTTATCGGTATGTTAAAGGTTTTTTATTATGATGTGTATGCTTTGATATATCCGAGTGCCACTCTTTCTTTCATTACTTCTTTTGTTGCCAATAAGCTTCATATGTGTCCCAAATTATTGTATGAACCTTATGAAGTGTCTACCCCTGCTAGTGAGTCCATTATTGCTAAAAGAGTCTATAAGGATTGTCTCGTGTACATATTGCATAAAGCCTTGCCTTGTGATTTTTTTGAACTTGGTATGGTGGATTTCAATATTATTCTTGGGATAGATTGGTTACACGCATATCATGCTTCTATTGATTGTAGGACCCATAAAGTTAGATTTGAATTCCCTAATGAGCCCGTCCTTGAGTGGGAAAGTCTTAATGTGGTGGTCAAGGGTAGATTTATTTCTTGTCTTAAGGCCCAAAAGTTGATTTATAAAGGGTTGCATTTACCATCTTGTAAGGGTTAGGGATGTTGAGTCTAAATTCCCTCTTATTGAGTCGGTTCCGGTGGTCAATGAGTTTCTTGGTGTCTTTCCCAATGAGCTTCTCGGTGTTCCTCCTAAAAGGGAAATAGACTTTGGTATAGACCTCCTTCCCGATACACAACCCATTTCCATTCTCCCTTACTGTATGGCCCCGACGGAGTTGAAGGAGTTGAAGGATCAATTGAGGGATTTGTTGGAGAAGGGTTTCATAAGGCCTAGCAAGTCACTTTGGGGTGCACTGGTGTTGTTTGTAAAGAAAAAAGATGGTTCTATTAGAACGTACATTGATTATCGACAACTCAATAGTGACACTATAAAGAACAAGTACCCTCTACCAAGGATTGATGACCTTTTTGATCAATTACAAGGCGCTAGTCATTTTTCTAAGATTGATCTGCAGTTGGATACCACCAAGTGAGAGTGAGGGAGTGTGATATTCCCAAGACGACTTTTCAAACTAGGTATGGGCATTTTGAGTTTGTGGTAATGTCTTTTGGCTTGACTAATGCATCGATAATATTTATGGACCTCATGAATAGGGTCTTTAAACCCTAACTTGATATGTTTGTGGTAGTCTTTATTGATGATATATTGATTTACTCCCAAAATGAGGAAGAAATGTGAATCACTTGAGAGTGGTGTTACAAATCTTGAGGGATGAGTGGTTGTTTTCTAAGTACGAAAAGTGTGAATTTTGGTTGAAAGAGGTTGCATTCCTAGCGCATGTGGTGCCGAATAATGGCATTAAAGTGGATCCTAAGAAGACAGAGGTGATAAAGAATTGGCCTAGGCCCTTGACTCCAACAGATATTAGGAGTTTCTTGGGTTTGCGGGTTGCTACCGAAGGTTTGTGAATGGTTTCTCTTCTATTTCTTACCATATGACAAAGTTGACCCAAAAGAAGGAAAAATTTGTTTGGACCGATGAATAAGAAAAGAGTTTTCAAACTTGAAGGACAAGCTTATCTCCGCTCTTATCTTGGCTCTACCGGAAGGATTAGAAGGGTTAGTAGTTTATTGTAATGCCTCAAGGATTGGTTTGGGGTGTATTTTGATGCAAAATGGCAAGGTTATAGCATATGCCTCTAGGAAACTTAAGGTGCATGAGCGAAATTATCTCACCCATGATCTTGAATTGGCGGCCGTGGTGTTTGCTTTGAAAATTTGGCGTCACTATTTGTATGGATTTCATGTTGATATGTTTACCGACCACAAGAGTCTCCAATATGTATTCACACAAAAAGATCTTGACTTGAGACAAAGAAGGTGGTTAGAACTCCCTAAGGATTATGACATGAGTGTGCACTATAATCCCGACAAGGCTAATGGTGTGGCCGAAGCTCGAAGTAGAGTCTCCATGGGTAGTCTAACTCATATTGATGTTGGTAACAAGGAGGTGACTAGAGAAGTTCACTGGTTGACTAGGTTGGGGGTTAGGTTAAAGGAAGTTGAAAATGGTAGTGTAGTAGTGGTTGATGGTTCCAAATCTTCTTTGATTGTGGAAGTCAAGTTAAAATAAGTCCTTGACCCCCCCTTTGCTAGAGTTGAAGGCTTTGGTGAAGGAAGGTAAAGTGGAGGTTTTTGCCTAAAGGGGAGATGGTGCCCTTAGGTACCAAGGTACGTTGTGTGTGCCTAATGTTTTTAACTTGAGGGAGTTGATTTTGAAGGAGGCCCATAATTCATCCTATTCATTCACCTTGGTTCCACAAAGATGTATAGAGATTTAAGGGAGGTGTATTGGTGGGGTGGTGTGAAGTGAGATATTGCCAAGTTTGTAGCCGGTTGTCACAATTATCAACAAGTGAAAGCCGAACATCAAAGGCCGGGTGGCCTAGCCCAAGATATAGAAATTCCTACTTGGAAATGGGAAGAGATCAACGTGGATTTTGTTGTTAGGTTGCCAAAGACTAGAAAACACTTTGATTCTATTTGGGTTATTGTGGACAGAATGACAAAGTCCGCTAACTTTCTCCCAGTCAAAATGACTTATGGTGCCGATGATTATGCCAAGTTGTACATTTACGAGTTGGTTAGATTACATGGGGTTCCCTTGTTTATCATTTCAAATCGTGGTGCTCAATTCACTTCTCATTTTTGGAGGTCCTTCCAAAGGGGTCTTGGTACCAAGGTCAAGCTCAAGAATGACCTTTCACCCTCAAATGGATGGCCAAGCCGAAAGGAGTATCCAAACTCTTGAGTATATGCTTAGAGATTGTGTTTTGGAGTTTAAGGGTAGTTAGGATGAACATCTTCCACTTATTGAGTTTGCCTACAATAATAGCTACCACTCTAGTATTGGCATCACTCCTTTTGAAGCTTTATATGATAGGCGTTGTAGATCCCTGGTTGGGTGGTTTGATGTGGGTGAGATGTCTTTGTTAGGCACGAATTTAGTTATGAAAGCCTTGGAAAAGGTGAGGTTGATAAGGGAGAGGTTCAAGACGACTCAAAGTAGACAAAAGTCCTACTATGACGTGAGAAGAAGAGATCTTGAGTTTGAGGTTAGTGATTGGGTTTACTTGAAAGTCTCACCCATGAAGGGTGTAGTCCGGTTTGGCAAGAAAGGGAAATTGAGCCCAAGGTTTGCTGGTCCTTATAGAATTGAGGAGACTTGGTAAGGTTGCATATGAATTGGAGTGGCTTATGGGGATGAATATGTTTCATCCAGTCTTCCATGTATCTATGTTGAGGAAGTATGTGAGTAACCCAAGTGTTATAGTGACTTTAGAGGATGTAGGTGTTATGGAAGATGATTTGACTTATGAGGAGGTCCGAGTGGAGATATTGGATGGATAAGTGAAAAGATTGAGGAATAAAGTTGTAGCATCCGTCAAGGTACTTTGGAGGAATCAACAAGTTGAAAGTGCCACATGGGAAACCGAGGCTGACATAAAAAAGCATATCCATACCTCTTCCACTCTACTCAAGCCGAAGATAATGAATTAAGTCCCATTTTTTATTTAAAGTCTTAAGTTTCAGCCCTCATGTCATTTTTCGTGCGTTCATGTCTATGGTAACAATTTCATAGTGATTTTTGACATTCATGTTGAGACTTTTCGAAAATGATGTTTAAGTGCATTTGTTGCATTCATGTCGGGTTGAAATATTCATGATTACTTCTCTTACACATGTTTCTTTGACATTTGGGGACAAATGTTCCCAAGGGGGAGATATTGAAATATCTCTCACATGCTTCGGAATGTCCGATAATCGTAATTTCCATATATCTCAAAATTCGTGCGTGATTTTGGAAATCGACTTCATATTCTTAATCAAGGGGCAAAATTGAGTGAGAAATGGGTATAATCCGAATTTTAGAGGACTCGTAACGAAAAATAATTTTTGCTAATTTTCGAATTTTAGTGGTTGTTCACGCCCAGGCTGTGACGTGCTTGGGGCGCAGACTAGTGTAAGTTGGCCTAGGCATTGGGTCCGCATCATGCCAGGGATACGGACTAGTGTAAGTTTTTTCTTAATTTTCTCATTTCGTCCAAGGGCATTGGGGTAATAGTCTCATACCCATTTAAATGTGAAATCTTCAATACTTAGCCATTTTCAACTCTATAACTCGCAGAACCCTCTCAAAAACATCTCCAAGCTTATTCTATGAATTGATTTTGTCTATTGAGACTATGCATGATTTGAGCAACTATGAACTATTATGAGCTTTGTTATGGATTTCATGATACCCTAAATGAGGATTTTTATTATAATATTGGTGGGTTGATTTGCACTGAGTTTACTCATCTTGTTTTACTCTTGAATTGCATGATTTTGAACTAGTATCATGAACCCACCGTATGTTTGATAAAAATACATGACAAGAATTCTCAAGTTGTTGATGATCTAATACATGATTTATAAGTCAAGTGATTTCATGATGATTAAGGGCTTAGAAGCACGTATTGAGTTCATGAAAAGTGTCTATGATTTTACAAATATCAGGTTGAGCCCGATTTCAAGATTTTAAATCAAATATCAGGTTGAGCCCGATTTCAAGATTTTAACCACCTGTGAGCTTTTCATGTCAAGGCAGGGGATCATATATGATTATTATTACTCTCATGTTCAAGTTAGGCTCAGTAGTGGAAGTCTAGGTCATGTTATCATATTTGATTTGCCTTGGCAAGTAGACTACACTTCGTCGGGGGGTGTCATGCCTGGTCACCCGTACCGAGGGGGTCTCATGCCTTGGATTCCAAGTTGTAGCTGCTTGGTCTATGTCAGTTGAGGTCTCTTCCCATATATGTATGGTATATTATGCAAGTTAAATGGTTTGCAAGCATGTTTATTATAAGAATTGATCATGCATGTCATATTGAGATTATATATCGATTGATTATAATTATGCATTTTGAATATATTGGCTTATGTCTTTGTTGCATTACACCCCCATACTTAATACGATCAAACGTACTAACGCATACTCTATGCCTACATGATATTAAGATGTAGTGACTGGAACTCCTTTTGATCCTCCTCCTCATGTGGCAGTCCGGTACTTCGAAAAAAGCTTTGGTGAGTCCTCAACTTCGAGGATAATATCTAAGTTACTTATGCTATGTTGAGACTTCTTTTATGTTTAACACTTGTTATCATGAGGGTGATCCCGGGAAGTGTCTTGGACCCACTCTATTCTAAAGTAGAGGTGTGGTTGGATGCTAAGTTTGTATATGCCTTTGAGCTTGACTCTTCTTATGTTTTTATGTTCATGGAAGACCAGTCCCACTTCCCTTATTCTACTTGACTCTTGTTGATGTTTATTTTCATTTCTATATTCGAGGATATGTATAAGATATGCTAAGAGGCTTATTTGGGTTGTCCTCGGACTTCCCGTTCACTGTGTCACGTCTAGGCCTAAGGCTTGGGTCATGACAATTTTAAGCAGACTCTACTATCCCAATTTTTTTCTCATGAGAAAAAATCACAGAACAACATTGAGCAACTCTAGTAAAATGGTCATAATTTTTTACTCCAAAATTGGAATAAGGTTAACTTGGTGTAATAACCCTGAAGGTCTTTTTTTGCATTCTCAACCAAATTACTTTTTTGCCCTTCTCAGAAGTTGTCTTTTATTATTTTTGGTTGAGTCTAAAACTCATATTTTTTAAAACCTTGTAAAACGTTAGATGTTTGTTGAAGAAAGAGTTCTTAAAGGCTAGAAGTTTTAAATTTTGAGTTTTAGAGTCATTTTGAGTTTCGAGTGTCGAAATTCGATTGTGTCAATTTCAGTAGCTTCAAAATATCAAAGCTCATTCGTGAGAACTTGCACAACTAGATTCAGAGTTAAAATGAAGTTTTTGGAGAGAATGTTACATTTTTAGTTAGTTTCGAATCAGAAGTTTGGCTTGGACGACATTCGAAGTTCAAAAGCTCTAATGTAAATTTTGATGATTCCACTGCATCTGGGACGTAATTTCTGATAGTGTTTCGTATTTGGTTTATATTTATAGGGTTCTAAGCGAGTTTCGAGGGTCAAAAAGAGAAATAGGGATCTGGCCACACGTCCGTGGCAAAAACACTGATATGAGATATGATATACCTGGATCGGGCCTCATGTCCGGGGCAGGTGCATGGACAGATATATGTTCCCCATGGGTTTTGGACTGATTATATTAGTGGATGTATATCGTAAGACAAACAGGCATCACGATTACTTGACATTGCATTACATCATTCCATTTCATACTATTTTCATTACATATCATACTATGTTATCTTGTATTAATGTTTTCATTCAGTTATTGTGAATGGATTATGTGATGATTATACTTGAGCTATACTTGTTGATTATTGGGAACTATTTGAAAATATTTGTTATGTGATCGAGTTGTACACTGAGATATGTTGTAGCATTATTGATCTATATTTTGAGGTATTTGTTGAAACGACCCTAAAAGGTGTCCAAAAATGTGCCTCGAAAGTGCTCGAAATCATAATTTTCATATATTTCAAAATCCGTATGTGATATCAAAAATTCGACTTCATATTCTTGATCAAGGGGAAAAATTGAGTGGGAAATAAGTATAACCCTAATTTTAGAACAATGGTATCAAAATTCAAAAATCAATAATTTTGCTTGTCTAGTGTCTGTCTGCGATGGTGCCGCGACGCGCCTCCATTGTGGATCAGTGTTATTTTTCACAGCTTTCTTGTTAGGTCCAAGGATTTTGGGTCTTGGGCCTAACTCTTACTATGCACGAAAGTACCTATACTTAGCTATATTTCACCTTCATATCGTACAAGACATTCCCCAATAGTCTCCCAAACACTTAGACAAATATTTTACTTAAAATCAAGGGTTCCAAACTCATTCCGGATCTTAAGGATTTCACTCAAGCTTCAAGTCTCCATTCCAATCTTCATCAAGAAATTCTCCAAAGCTAAGGTATGTGGGTTTCAACCATTGGGTCCGGCTCCAAAGTTGATTTTACTTATGGATTTTCTATTATGAATTTGACTATGAACTATGTTGGGATTTTGTAAAAGTATGACTATTTAAGCATATTTTGAGCTATGAATCTTGACCTATCTTGAGATTTCATGAAGGGTTTTGATGTATATTCCATGAGGGTATTATCAATTGCTGGTGGGTGGTTTTACATTAAGTTTTCTTGCATGATTTCACTCTTGAATTACATTGTTTTACACTAGAATTGTACACTCGCCAAGTGTTTGATAAAATGTCCGGATTATTTTTCTTGAGTTGTTGAGGGCCTAATGCATGGCATATGAGTTAAGTGACTTTATGATGATGAAAGGATGTATACATGGGTTGATTTCATGAGAAGTATCTATGTTGTTGTGAGTTGACCATAGCCAATTGAGGGGTGATGCCTCAATCACCTCGGATGGGGCAGTAAGCCATCAACCAATTAAGGAGTTGATACCTCAATCACTTCCACCATAGGATGGTCATGTTCGTCAATCAATTGAGGGGTTGGTACCTCAATCACTTCCGGCAGAGGATGTTCATGTCCGTCAACCAATTGAGGGGTTGGTACCTCAATCACTACTAAGGGGTGGTTTACCTTGGATTTCAAGTACTAAGTTACTTATTCTATGATAATGGTATCATACTGCACTTGTAATATGTTCTATGTTAGCATATTTTACTTCAAGCATCACTCATGCATCCATATTACTATATGCTCATTTATTGCCTAATTAGTTATTTCGATTATGTTGTCTATCTCTTGTTGCATTGCATCCTACATACTTAGTACACTTAAACGTATTAACGTATATTCTATGCCTATATGATTTTACCATGTAGGAACTGGAGCTTCACTTGATCCTCCTCCTCCTCCACGTGGCTAGTACGAGTTCTTTCAAAGCAAGTTGGTGAGTCCTCAACTCCGAGGACATGCTTCTCTTGATTATGCTATGTATTAACTCGTTTTATGTTGGCTACTATGATTATGAGGGCCTAGGCTTGGATCGTGATATCTATTGAAAGTGATTACTGGATAGATGTGTATATGTATCTATATTGTTGTTGCTGGGACTTTTCTGAGTATAGGTGTGTAGTTCGGTGATATGTGGTTGGTAAGGAAGGAATATTTTGTTATGTATGCTTTACTTGTTGCTTAGATCCTCTTGTTGATTGTGTGTTGTTTTTGGTACTCACTCTTTCTTCTACTCATGTGTGTAGGTTGTGAGTCTGATTCTACCTGAGTTAATTTCCATCTATTCAAACTGAGCATCTTTGATATTCGAGTGGTAGCAACTTTTCTATTTTGGCAGACTCTCGGAATCTCTATCCATTTATCTTATGTTCTATTCGCGGAATGAGGCTCAGACTTTTTTATATTTTCTATTGTATTCAGTACTAAAAGATTGTACATGTGACACCGGTCTTGGAATGGTTTTATAGACTTAATACTCTACTGTTTGTCCTTATTTAGTCTTTATCCTTTTGCTTTAGTGTTATTACTGAATTGATCAGGTTTGGCTTAATTATGTTGAAGGGCTAGGCAGGTGTCATCACACCCATTTTGGGTCATGACAATTTGGTATCAAAGGCCCAGGTTCATAGGTCTCATATGTGTGCAAATCCAATCGAGTATAGTCTTAAGGATTAGTACGGTGACATCCGTTACTTATCCTCAAGAGGCTACAAAGACTGTTATAAAATTCTCTTTTATTATCTCAATTCCTATCGCATGTGTAATAGTCTTTGGGTTTCTTAATATTGTGTGATCGTATGCTAGTGCCCATGCATATATCTACCCCAGCGGGTGATCCTTTAGTGGCAGGAACTCATGCTTAGTATTTTATGCAGGAATATGAGATGTTGTTGTATGGCTTGGATTTGATCTAGCTCTAAAAGAGTGGTAATGGACTTAATGGATGAATGTTTGTCAACCTTGGATTGTCCTATAATTCAAAGTGATTTGGGTTTTGGTGGAGGTTTGATGAGGTATGTTAAAGGTAAGGTATCGTAGAGTGAAACTGATAGGAGGACTTTATTAACAACATATTCTTTTCGATTACCCATTCAACATTGAGAGTGGTCTTTCCTGGTCTATTAGATGTCTGGGACGATCCCTAAATATGGCATAGCATGGTTAGAGGAATGACTATGTTATTAGTGTAGTAATTATGGGATTAAAATTGTTATGGTTTTCAAATGAGGGTTACTTAGTGCAAAGGATGGCATTGTGTTCATTGAAATCAGTACCTCTGTTATGTCTTCTTGAAGTGGGTATACAACATGAATGATTGTAGTACAACTGCTATGGTGATATTTGTCTCTATTTGGCTAGGGTTATGGGTTTTGTTTCTTATGCTACTGATCTTCTCTGTAGAATAAGGTATATTGCTTGGTGAGAGATGAAACTAATTCGATTATGTATGATATCTATTTGATGGGACAAAAGTGTAGACTATTCGAGCGCCAAAATTCTCGGAGATTATGATGATATTAGTGATGAATCTGTTGTCTTCTGATATGATATTGGTAATATATGAGGACAAAGGTATTACTCTTCGAGCATGAACACTAGTTGCTAAGGGGATATTAGTTGTCTCACTTACTCAGGTAGTGGAGTTTGACAATACCGTCATATTTAAGAAGCATGAATTGGTTGTTACTATGGATGCTTGAGTTTGGAATCGGTCATAAGGAAAGTCATAGTGGTGAATCTTGAAATGGGTATTAACATGTTTTAGTGTCTGTTTTATCCTAGAGATCTATATAGGGACTAGTGACTTCGTTATAAGCCATGAGAAGCACGATGATATTAAGATAGCAAGCATATGAACTAATGAGGATTTGACAAGTTTACTTGTAAAGATGTAACTGGGAATGTTAGTAAGAAAATGCATGAAGTTAATTGGTTGAGTCAATAAATTTGGTTGGTATGGCTTATGATTGGGTTACTATATCAACTATAAGATCAGATTTGTAGTTTCGCATGATCTTGTTTATCTTGTTCAATATATGGTAATATGGTTACGCTTGCATCAGAGGGGTTAAAAGACTGTTGGGTAAGGTATGAGAGAGAAGTCTACAAAAGTTGGTTCAAGTGTGAGAATGGGTTTCTTTATGGCTTCGATTATGGATTCTACTACTTTGGATGGTGAAAGAACTTGATGAGGCTTCATTAAGTAGTTTAGTGCGAAGTAACATACAATGTGCTGTGGAGTTTTTTAATGAAATAATGACAATAAATGGGTTAGGAGTGAGTACATGAGCCTTGGGCATCAAAGAGTTTGAGCATATAGGATTGGGCCATGAGTATGGGTTAAGTATTCAAACATCCTTATAACATTGATGATAGATACAAACTAAGAAAACTGAAAAAGATTAGTGATCATATGGATCCATGGTTCAGAGTTGGTGATTGTATGGATTTTCACTTTCAGTTTGTGGGGTAAAGCAAGGTGGGCTGACTCACCACTATACTATGAGAGATTATCAACTACTTTTCAGAAAGTTTGATTTGGGTTGAATGGGAAATGGTGATACATGAAAATTTTGTGTTTTGCATTGGGTTGGATTGTTCTATCATAATAGGTGATCATGAGAGCATTACAGGGGTGACTTATGACTTTATGGGTGTCATTTATTAGGTTGGATTGGATAAGGATAATACTTCATTAATGGAAGTTAACATAACCTATCATGATGGGTTATGTTGATACTTAGTGGTAAATAAAGGTTATGTGTTTATGGTATATAGAATTCACGGGGTGATCAAGAATTTCATAAGTTTGGCATGAGGGAATGTGTTTGAGTGGTTGTTGAGGCACTTTCCCCTCGAAGGGTTACATATGGTTGAGGTTGATTTCTAATTGGATAATTACAGCTCGTTGAAAAGGCACCATACCTGATTCAGCTACTATTATAGCATCTAGGCAGTATTAATTGAGGTTTTATATGCTTGGAAGTATTATTCACTAGTTGTGTTTCTTGTTTGTTACCTTCCTTAGGGGCTGATTCAATTAGATTCTCTCTTATGAATATTTATTATCGAAGTATTGGAATTGTGCAGCTTAAGTTTGGGGAAGATTAAGTAAAGAGAACGAAACTTGAATGAGGTTTGTGATAGGTTGTATATTACAATTGGCTATGATTGGTTTAGATTCACTCTTGGCCTTAACTGAAAATAGATCTGAGTTGCCTTGTGGTCTCGAGGGTGGATGTTCATCCTGATATGTAAACTATGGTATTAGGGCATTGATTCAAGTTTGGGTCATTGGCTAATTTTTGGCTGGGTAATTACTCTTGGACAGCAAAATTTCACGTTGGTTCCTAAGTCTTATTCTTGATAGTACATCCAGACGGTATAACTCTCAAAATTGAGGATAATTGGAAGTAATTAATGACTTTAAGAGTTATATTCACAATCTTGGTTACTTCTAGTGAGGCACGTCCCTTTGCTTTATGTTCGAGGAGGAACATAATTTTTAGTGGTGAATGATGCAATGAACCTGAAGGTCAGTTCTTGCATTCTCAATAAAATTACTAATTTGCCCTTCCAAGAAGTTGCCTTGAATTATTCTTGATCGAGTCTAAAAGTCAAATTTTTGTAAACCATGTAAAAAGTTGGAAGTTTGCCAAAGAAAGAGTTCTTAAAGGCCTGGAGTTTGAACTTTTGAGTTTTGGAGCCATTTTGAGTTTCGAGTGTTGGAATTCGATTTGGTTGATTCCATTAGCTTCGAAATATCGAAATTAGTCTATGAGAACTTGCAAAACGGGATTCGATGTTAAAATGAGGTTTTTGGACCCAAAGTTGCATTTTCAGGTAAATTCAGATCATAAGTTTGACTTGGTCAACATTCGAAGTTCGAAAGCTCTAATGTGAATTTCAATGATTCGATTACGTACGAAATGTCATTTTCGATAGGGTTGCATGTTTGGTTCATATTCATAGGGTTCTGGATGGGTTCTAAGGGTCAAAGGTGTGTTTTGAAGGGTGTTGGCGAAAGTTGACTGCGGCCAAGGCCTGGTCAATTCTGATGATTTTTACGCTCGAATAAGAAAGCGGTCGCTGTCAACAATTAACCTAACCAAAGATTACGATCAAATCCACAGGGAATACAGGGCCTGACTACGAGAATTCATAATCAATCATTTCAAGTACCTATAACTAAAATCTCTAAATAGGGGGTTTTGTGATTCAAGAACAAAGTAAAATAAACACTATACTACGATGCAGGAAAACACTCAATTTTAGGGACAACTTGGAAATTGTGTTCCCCATGGTTCGTTCACTCGATTAACCTAGATAACATAACCACAATTGGAGATTCACATGTATGTGATGATGGTCATGCTCTAATAAGAAAGCAGTCGCTATTAGTAATTAACCTAACCGAGGTTAAGGGCGAATCCACAGGGAATACAGTGCTTGACTACAGGATTTCACTACTAATGATTTCTAGTATCTATAACTAAAATCTCTAAAATGGGAGGGGGGTTGTGATTCAAAAATAACATAAAATAAATGCTAACTAGCATACAGAAAAATGCTCAATTTTGGGCACAACTTGGGAATTGTGTTCCCCATGGTTCGTTGATCAATTACCCTAGATAACATAACTACGATTAGTGAATCGCATGCAGGACGGTAACTTAGGTTCTTCCAGCTCTCTTCTAAAGGTGAAGGCCGAATTTCATCATGGCTCTTTGTTAGCTACCATGGCGTGCCAACTAACCGTTACCTATTGTCCCATTCAACCTCTCCTTGGTCAGGTTTGGTCGATTAGATAGAAACACATCAACCGAATCTTGTCATCTACTTCCCTTTTCCTATTTGTCACTACCTTGGTCGGGATTGTGATAATAGGCAGGGTTTGGTGCTGGCCACCACCAAACAACATTAATCATGAAGAGAAATGAACAGTACATGCAAAACCCTAATCATAAATATGCACAAAACCTAAGTCATTTCAAGTCAACTACCCATTGTTCCCACAACCCCAAGTTGTGGGTGCTTAGCTACTCATGGCTAAATTAAAACGTATAAAAATGCAAATAATAGACATAGTTGAGAGTTTCACCAGTAACAATGAAGGAAATAGGCACCACAAGTTGCAAACCCACAAGCTTGATTGATCAACAATGGCATACAAAGCAAGATTTGCAATTTCCCAAAATGAGTTTTTCAAGAAAAAAACAAATAAATTATTCTAAAACCTAAGAAAAGCTTCAAAAATATCTTGGAGTAGTGTCTCTGGTTTCCCTCTTCAAAATAACCTAACTTAACCTATATATAGTGTGTACAAAATAACCCTAGAATTTTCACAAAAAAGACGACTGGCAGCTGATAAGTTTCGCAGCTACGGCTCGTAGGGTAACCTACGAGTCGTAGTAGGGGTCTCGTATCAGGATATTGGCATCTTGGACTAAACTGGTACGACCCATAGGCACGAGTTGTTGCTTGGGCTATGACTCGTATGATGATCTCTTAGTCTTGGTCTTCAGTTTTTTGGTCCAACATTTTGACTCTCTGATTCTTGCTACAAGTCCACTGTACGAGTCGTAGAGTGTCTCATGACTCATAGGTTGGACTCATATGAGTGACCTGCACTTGGAAGATTTTTTATTTTTGTTCTCTGATTCCTGCAACAACACAACCTATGACTTGTAGTATGAGATACGACTCGTAGGTGTGCTCATATGGCCGATACTTCAGCAAAATATGCTACTTTTCTTCAAAATCATGCCAACCTAACTTTTCTGTAAGATTAACACAAAAACACATCAAAACACTGAAATTTCGCTTTGAAAACTCACAAAATCCCTTGTTTTAGGCACCAAATGTGTTGTATTATGATAGTATATCAGCAGGACGGTAACTTAGGTTCTTCCGGCCCTCTTCTGAAGGTGAAGGTCGAATTTCACCATGGCGCTTGGTTGGCAACCATGGCATGCCAACTAACTATTACTTATTGTCCAGTCAACCTCCCTTTGGTCAGGTTCTGTTGATTAGACGAGCACACATCAATAAATCATATCATCTATTTCTCTTTTCCTATACGTCACTACCTTGGTCGGGATCGTGATAGTAGGCGAGGTTTGGTGTTGGTCACTACCAAACAACAATTATAATGAAGAGAAATAGATAACACATACAAAAGCCCAATCTTAGAAATGTACCAATCTAGGTCATCTCAAGTCAACTACCCATGGTTCCCACAACCCCAAGTTGTGGGTGCTTAGCTACTCATAGCTAAGGCAAAATCAACAAAAATGCCAATATAAGACATGATTGAAAATGTTACCCAAAGCAATAAAAATTGAAGACATTACCAATTGCAAACCAAAAGCTTGATATTAGCAATGAGTACAAGGCAAGATTTGCAATCCCCAAAAGTGGGTTTTCTAAGAGAAAATGATAAACTAAGCTAAAACCCTTCAAAATTCTTGAGAGAATGTGCAAAGGTGATGTTCAATATCTAAACTTTGAATCTCCCTTTTAAAACCCTAATTTAAAGTATTTATAGTGTTTACAAAATAACCTTTAAAGTTACACAGAAAAGATAGAAGGCAGCTGGTACGCCTCATAGGTACAACTTGTAGGGTGACCTACGAGTCGTAATCGGGGTCTCGTATTAGGTTCTTGGTATCTTGGACTCAACTAGTACGACCCACTGGGCTATAACTTGTATACTCCTCTCCTAGTCTAGGCCTTCAGTTTTTAGTCTAAAGTTTTGGTTCTCTGATTCCTATTATGAATACATCTATATGAGTCGTAGTGAGACTTACTACTCATAGGATGCCTCGTAGGGTTAACCTCCACTTAGAAGATTTCTAATTTTTGGTCTTTGTTTCTGGCTACGGTAACTCCCTATGACTCGTAGCTTGGGCTATGACTCGTAGATGAACTTATATGTCCTATGCTTCAGTAACCATCTACAATTTTCTCCAAAATCATGTTAACTTAACTTTTCTGCAAGAACAACACAAAAACACATGAAAAAACATTAAAAAAACATATTAAGACTTAACAAAATCCCTTGTTTTAGGCATCAAATATGTTGTATTTTGACAGCACATCAACACCCTCAACTTAGAATTATTGTTTGTCCTCAAGCGATGACTCAATCTACGTAGACAATGAGAAATATAGAGCAGCTACACAAACGGCATATACATCATTCACTCTAATCCAAGTACCCCACTATCATTTTCAAAACTAGATTGCAAAGCTACTAAGCACAAGAAAAACATGACGATGAATATGGAAACCTAACTATGATAAGCTAAGAAGCATCAATCATCCATAATCACTGGTATAGCCATATGCTAATCAAGTAGTGCAAATGCCCTCACAGAAAAGAAGTCCCTCTTACTCACTCAAA